>CABHPP010148139.1:0-49380 GCA_902168425.1 Peromyscus attwateri | reverse complement strand
GGCAGCAGCACCTTCACCCACTGAAATTCTCACTGGTCCTAATTTCCTAATTTTAAGCTTTTGTATAGACAAGTGGTTTCCAAACTCTTGCTTGAATCAGATATATCTGGAAGGATTGTTGAACAGATTTTATTTACCTCATGTAGGAATTCTGATTTTGGTAGAGTCAGTGCATGCGCCGATGTCATTAGGTAAAGCTGTTATTACATGTGTAATGCTAGCCATTCGAGAACTATAGATATAAGTTCTCTAGAATTTCTCCCTCTTTATTATTCTATACATTCATTATTTGCAGCATTTTTGTGTATGTAGAAACTATTCACTGTTGATGATATAATGAGTTTCCTATAATATTTTTGCAATGGATTACATGTATAAAGTATTCAGAGAAATTTGTGCCCCAAAAAATAAAATAAAATAAAAAGGCCATGAGAAAAGAAAGGCATACTTCAAAAACGTTGTAAAATACCCAAATAGCACCTACTTGAGAACTAAGATCTGCTACATGAAATGAGTGAAGTCACTAATAAATATCATTTGCCTTCATAACCTTGTCTACAAAGTGAGGTGCCATTAATGAGCTTGGTCTTCGGGAATGGCGCATTCAAGTTAGAATGCAATCAATCATTGAGCTTGTTCGCCCTCTCCACTAATCCTCCTGTTTCTTGGCATATGACTTACAAAGCAGCTAACTATTTCTACATCCATAAACAAAAGTAAAACTGATAGAAAAGCATATATGCTTCACAGTGAGAATTTGATAACAATTCTGTGTTCACATACTTTATCTCTATGTCACCAATGAAACACAACAGTAATGAAGAAAGTTCATGATTTTGTCTCAAAATAGGTTAGTTTCACATCTGTTCAAAATTACCTAATTCCACATTGTGCATACTATCAAAACCTTTCCTCTCCTTAGATTCTTCTTATAACATTTTAAATGGCTAATTACCATTGCAGTTCTTCTTGAATATACAGTTATTTTTTAAAAAAAAATCACTTTAAGAAATTGCAAAATTTCACTATTCATTATGCTTTTGACATATTCAGTCAACCTAGTCCACTGGCATTCAGTAGACTACTTTTTCCTTCTCTGGCCACACCGACCCCAAGGCAGACCAAGGCCAAGAGAATCCTGCTGAATGAACAGCACTCTGGCTAACTTGCACAAGGAATTTCCTCTTTCACTCCAGGGCTTGTTTCCAGGCCCAGGACAGGCCATGACCTGAACTCTTGTCTCCTGAAGGAAGGAGGTCATACCTGTAAGTGTGCAGTCAAAGGGTAGTATAGGAGTGGAGTGGAGTGCTCACTCACATTCAAAGCTACTGACAGCATAAAATAGAAAGATATGAGACATATGTTGCAAGATAAAAGCTGGCACCATTCTTCCCAGGCCAAACTCAGGGGTCCTTTAGAAGAATTCTCAACCCACTCATGGCCTTCCAGGCTTTGATAAGGATTTAGCATTTTCAAATTTGATTTTTAACTTTTATATATTTAGGCATCAGATAAAAGGAACCTCCTTTGTGGTTTTGCAATGACTTCACACTTTCTACAGTTTTAACTGTTTTATATTTGTCATATATAAAATACATGGCACTAAATTTTTAACATTAATCTACCTCAAAATAAAATGATTTAGCATGAGAATCTAGTTTCAAAACACTTTGATAAGACACATAACAGACACCAACCGTACTATGCATTAAAGACCTGTTGGATAGCTGCCTATACAGAAGACAGAAAGAGACAAGGACAGTAACTCCACGGGGCCCATGATTTCCCAGCATATTGACTCCTTGTACCAACCATCAGCTCTGCCCACTCATGTGCCCCCTTATCTCACAGTCTAAATTAAAGTTGTCTGCGATGCCCTTGAGGGCTAAGCGAACCCAAAGTTTATGGCCCAAAAGAGTTGGAAGCAAGGGCCAGCTCTCCCACGGTCAGTTAACCGTTGCCAGTCTGATGTGGCAGGTGCAATAAGGACTTGTAAGGGTTTCATAGGTACATGCAGAATGAATTTCAGTCCATTGCACAGAAGAAAACTGCTGGTTTGACTGGAGGCTTTACTCTTTCGTTTTCATTATTCCTCTTTCTCTGTTGAGCCTTGTCTCTCAGAACAAAGCTGCCTCACACTCAGTTAGTGGAAGTCACTTGAAATACAGAAGCTCTTAAAACAAGACTGAGCATTCTAAATCTCAGCCTTGCTACTAAACTACCTCTCCCACGTGCATTTCTCCATCTCGTGTGACTGGTTATCAGAGTCAAATTGACCTGAAGAAGGCACGAGGAAATCAGCCTTACAACATAAGCCATGCCTTTCAGTTAACATATCATTGAAAAGGGAGGAGCAAATTGATACTGAAAAATGAGAAGGTGCACTTGCTTCTGGTGAAATGAAGTACATTTCACAGCCAGTTCATTTCTTTAAGCTGGTGAGTTGGTGAATCACAACACTGCTCAAACATAACCAAATGCACTCATCTCAGGCAAGCACACCCTTCCTAGTCACCTGGTTTTATGAAAATGCAAAACTTTTTCAAGGTATCTCAAAGTTTGCATTTCCAAAACTGGCTCAAGTTGCTAAGCATGAACAATTAATTTCAATAATCCAATTTCAAGTGGTAGTGGTATGACAGTAAAAGACTCTATACTTTATTTTCCTTGTATTTCCTCTTGTAGTAATTTTGTTTGAAGAAAAAAAAACATACTCACTGAGGTTGTGGTTGTCCTTTTTCTGTCTCTCTTTTGTCAAGGCTCTAGTGTCAGTTTCTGAACAAAAGAAAAAAAAATAATTGAAAAGGAGTTTAGTTCTACTGTGAAGCCTTTCCATGCAACCTTCAGAAACACTGGGTAGAAAGAGAATATTGCTTGTTCTAGAATGGTGTAATAATATGTTTGATGCCAATCTGAAGGAATGTAGAGCAGGGAATGTTTTAACAAAAGGCAATGGCAAAGTCTTTAAGACCTGGAGTAGCGCAAACCTGATCTGTTTTCTAGCTTTCCATTTAACAGTCACGTGGTTAATTATCAAACTTGTTGCCTCAGGCTCTTCACTGTGAAATAAATATAATACAATAGCTACCTGATAAACAGTGAGAGGGTTATACAGGCATGTTACATGGAAAATGCTGAACTGTTCACTAACTTCTACTATTATTCCCATAATTTTGAGATTCAGAAATTAACCTATTCTCTTCAAAAATATTTATGATTGCTTCATCAAAGGAATTGCAACTAGCTATGTATCTCAGATATGCATGTCAAAACCATTCTACCACTCAGGAAATAACAAAATTCTCTACAGACTGGCTGGCCATCATTTTCAAAAGAGTCCACAATGATTCTTCCTCCCTGATCTTCATAACACGGATAGTTCCTCCAGCATCGATTGGGATTACAATACTTACAGAGTGTTAAGACAGCTCTCAAAGCTACTTCTATTGTGTTTTCCATAGAACCTTTTGCAGAGATGCATGCAGTTACAAAGTAAGACGACTTGTCAACTTACAGCATTTTCACAACCTATGCATGTACCAGCTTTGAAATGTATTGTCTAGCCCCAGTCACATGTTACCTTCTGTGCTCTGGAAGATTTCCAGAATACAGCCCTATAAGAGACTCTGAGTCACAACAACTGGCTAAACCTCTCCTGAATACCTGGCCCAAGAAGATAGGATCAGAATGTTAATGTTTGAAAGAATCCATTCAACTAAAATGTAAATGATATTGACCTGTTGTTTAGTGATACTAAGAAATGATAGCTTTACTCTCAACACTTATCACTTTTAGCTATTGTGATTATACTTTAAAAAACTATTCAGCATGAAACTATACTGAATATAGTATGCAACTGATAACAATTTTTAAAGGTTAAATTTTTTTTTTAAAGTCAACATTACCTGCAATTTCCTTTTTCATGGGTAGGTTGCTTGGACAGGAAGTACTCATAAGATTCGCATTAACTGGAGAAATCCCCTGCTCACCACTGTACACATCCAAAATACTACCAGATAACTTAAAGAAAAAAGAGAGAAAAGATCAACTAATTAACACCACTATATACACATACATATTTAGTAGTGTATCTTAAATCTCTCATTTTAAATTTGTCACTTTGTAATAATCATGACAATAGATTCCATGTTAGTTTTAAACAGAAATATATGTTGACTACTTTTAAATACATTATGGAATGCATATGGATAAGATATGCTGAAAATAGTATTTGGATTGCAAGAAAAAGAGAGATCAATTCATGCATGAAGGAAAATTCTGATGAATATTTACAAACCTATGGAGGTTTGAGCCAGATCACGACATGGTTGTAAATTAGTACTATTAAAGTATCATTTTGAAAAAACAACACACATCTTAGCAAATCTGGAAGTTCCTTGCAGACCACAAGTCAAGTAAAATGCTAAAACCTTTGGGAGCTTCAGAGTGCTGTCAGCACTCTCAGAATTTGGCCATCAGGAGGGATTTTACACTGTTAATGAAGTGGGAAACTATGCTTCCTGGAAGGGATACTTTTCCCTATGTGCACTAATGTTCTAGATTGCTCAAAATACCTCAGCTGGTAACCAAGAGCACACTAAGACTAGTTTGCCTCTAGTGAACATAGGTTCTCTCCATTTATAAACTCTGTAATTCTTGAAGTTCTTCTTGGAAACAATTTCTTAAAAACCCAAGGTACTTTATGAACAATTCAAAATTGTACTGATGCATTACTCAAACTATGCTTATTGATCATGCAACAATATTTAATTTAAATAATATTCATATTTTAAATAATACACATTATTTCAGAAAAAAAGTTACATTTACAACATAGGATTTAAAATTATAAAATATTTCCATTTTATATATCTTTATTCTATTTCTGGGCCGTTAACCAAAAGCTGAATAAGAAGAAGTTTTTTTCTTTTCCTTAAGGTCTAGGAAAAGTATATATATATTATTGCAGAGAAATTCACTCTACATTCCTACTTATTGTGAAATTCCAGTTCAACCTGAGAGAATATTTCAAGATTTAGAAAGTCAATTTGGCAATCAATATGAAGAAAGGAAGAAAATACTTATTAAGGCTGAAATACATTTTCAGGATAATAAGTTACTATAATATATTGAATAACTATGTATTTCTAAGGAAAATCAACTATGAAATGAAGTTTAAATTAGATAATACATGAATTTATGTTCATATCAAGAAGTGCATTCTAGCCTGCTTTTGTCGCCATGGCATATATTTTAGTATACTGGTGTCTTCATCATAAACTTTATTAGAAAGCCTCATCTTTAATTTATCCAGCTTATATTTTACTTATATTCACTTACATTGATTTTTGCAGTGCTCAGGATCAACCCAGGGCCTGAAATAGGTTATGCACATGCTCTAACATGAGCTATACCCTTAATCCTACAAACCCATTATTTTACAATGTGTTTTTACTTTACAGATTTTAGATGTGGGATATTTAAGTACTTGTTTCTTTTCAATTTACTCATTTTAAAAACAAACAAAGGTTGACTAATTTGGAAAGATGATGTATATGAATCTCTGGCAAACACAATTAAGAGGTGTTCCACAATGCAGACCATTTCCCTAACATGTGTGTCACTAAAACGGAGCTTTAAACATACATATTTTCCATGGTCGTTTTGAATAGCTTGTTGGTTATGAGCTGAGGCATCCCCACCTGAGTTGTACATTTCCACTGTGCCTTTGAGAAATATAATGGACTTGCTGAACAAAAAGGCAGGGAGTGGAGGGGAAGGAACTAGGGAAGGGGAGCTTTTCCTCTGAAAAGCTTGAATTCAGATGGATTTCAATGTAGACTGGCAAATTGCAGAAACCTTAAAGAAGAAGCAGAGCTCTAGTCCATGTACTATAACAATGGAGAGAGAGGCTCCTACCCACAGGGTCCACAGTACCTGCTCAGACAGTACTTGGCGCATTATTCCTTAGAAACAGGACAGTCTGAAAATGAATCTACTCCTGCCTAACTCTAGCTAGACTGCATCATCCCCTGATCCCAGTTACAGTCTAATCTATGCCTTAAAGCACAACGATTAATAACCTATTTAATTTTAGGCTGTAGGTATTCTTCTATTTCATGTAAATGACTAATCACTTTTTGAATATCATTAGACTGTTGAGTTTCAAAGCATGTAATACACTTCAGGTCATCTAAAGAGACTTCTCTCCATTAAAAGTTGTGAGAGTGCAACGTTAGTGAACATTGAATGCATGCATACTCATTGGAAAGAGCTTACAAAGCAAATTTGTATCTACCTTTGTCAGAGGTATGTGTTAATTCAGCAACAAGGCCTATGTCTTTGTAGATCAGTAAGCAAATGGAAGGTATTTTGTGAAGATGCATTTTTTCTTGTTAAGAAAAGAAATACTGATTTCTCAGTAAGGCAATACATTTGACATGATGGCGAATGAACGTATTGTTACCAAACCTAATAAAAATAAATAATTTATCTTAAAATCCATTTAAAAGGGTCAAGTATACATCTGCGTAAGAGGATGAGTCTCTCTGGTAGAGAAAGAATAACATTTCCAAGAAACTGCTCAATGATAAATAGTGATTGACAGTGATCTTATGATATCTAGATTTTATTCTCATCTCCACTTCTGAGGTCTGAGGAACAGAAATAACCTGGATCTGGCCTTCTCAAGTGATACACCTTTTCAAAGCAGCCAGTATTTACTAGAGGGGGTTGAAGTATATGCAGGTCAAAATAGCAAAACATCTAGGGAATACGACAATTTTGACCAAAAAAAAAAATGCAGCATTAGACATGATATAAAAGGAAAAGAACAGGAAACCAAATGAGAAGAAGTTTGTTCAATTAGCCTAAAATAAATAAGGGAAAGTTTTCATAATAATCTACACTAAAAATAACAAGTAAGGCTAACAATGAACCTGCAGGAAGGAATCTTATGTCTGGTACTGTAATCCTAGTCAAAAGTCCTGTGGCTTGGGGAGTCATAGGTCTTTGGGTAGCACCGACTATTGTTATTTTGCTGAATTGTCATGCTGTCAAATTACCTTCCAAACACTTAAGTTCATATAGATAGACCTGGGCTGAGATGCACCAGGCCAAAGAAGCTCCCTTTTTCAGTGGACAGCATCCAGTGGAGGGATGGATAGCTGCTCAGTGTGCTGGGAATAAGAGATGCAGTGCACATCCCTAGACAGACCATCTATAGTAAGCCAACACCAAGGTTGGGGAGACATTCCACATTCCAACAGAGGAGACAGAAAGAAAGCAAGAGCCAGATGATGGGGAAGAGTGCTGTGATCTGCTGTCTTCTGGCCATGCCATAGCCATCACATTCATAACTCACAGCAGCTGTGCTACCTGCATAGGACAAAGCCAACCCAAGTCACAGAACAAATATGGTAGGTGATCACCAGGTCCCACCCCTTACAGAGGAGCAATCGGCAGTGGACAGCTGCTGAGGGAAGGAGAGTCATCCTTTTTTTTTTTTTTAAGGATGTGACCACTAGTCGGTTCCTCATGCCCCAGCAGATGGTCCCACATCCAAGCACAGATGGGCAGGACTAACCAGACTTAGGGAGCTATCAAAAAAAATATTCAGTTGGAAAAAGGATATGTTGTGGGTATATGGAAGGAAGCAAGATGGGGGAATGAGTGTAGTGATCATATTCCATTATATGCTAGTATAAAATCTCAAAAATAGAGAAAAAATTAAAACTATAAAATGATTATACAATGACAAGAGAAAAGCTGTAAGATTTTCTAGTAACACAATTAAAAATTAAGTATAAAGTGAAAATGAATGAATTTTTTTAAATATGAAGGAAAATAATTATACATGTCTTTTTATTCCAACCTTGATGCCATGCACATATGAGACCATGATAATACTATTCCTAAGGATACAGTAGTAAGTTTACTCCCCCTCAAAAAAAAGAAAAATCAAAATTGGGTTGTTAGGGAAGAGAGGAGGATCTGGGAGGAGTTGGGAGAGAGAAAATAAAATGATCATAATATACTATTTAAATTTTCAATGAATTAATTATAAGAAAGGCTTATTTCCAGAAAGAGTAGCACTGAAAAAAAAATTAGTGAAGTACCTAAAAGTAGGAGCTATTTAAAGATGTGTTTCAAAAATATGAAATAAAATTGATCAAATACCTTAGAAAAGTGATTGTGGGATGTAAGAAAAAGATGATGGTGGAGATTGAGATCAAACACAAGAGAGAAGTGTTCCAGTCTTCATAATTCCAGCCTGAGTGAATTGGGGTAGCAAGGAAGTGATAAGAAATTATTATAGTAATACACTTTTTAAAAATTGTTTATGTGTATGGGTGTTTGGTCTAATGTATATCTGGCATCATGTAAGTGCCTAGTGACTGGAGAAGCCAGAAGAGGGTATCAGATCTTCTAAGACTGGGATTATGGACAGTTGTGAATGCCACGTGGGTGATGGGGATTGAACCTCGGTCCTCTGGATGAACAGCCAGTACTCTTAACTGCTGAGCCACCTCTCCAGCACAAGGAAATATGCTTTAAAAATAGAACATAAATAATCTAAAGTGAGAGAAAAAAGTGAAAATATTTTGTATGAGAGTTCTCTAGAGGAACAGAATTTACAGAATAAAATATGTGTGTGTTTGTGTATGTGTGTGTGTGTATATATATATGTATATATATATATATATTTCATTTTATATGCATACATATATGTATAAATGGGATTTGTTAGAATGGCTTACAGGCTGTGGTCCAGCTAGTCCAACAATGGCTGTCTACCAAAAGAAGAATTCAGTAGTTGTTTAGTCCTCAAGGCTGGATGTCTCATCTGGCCTTCATATGCCAGAATCCCAAAGAAGTAGGCTCTAACCCCGTAAAGGAATGGATTTGGTAGTGAGAGCAAGGGCAAGTAGGCAGAGAGGAAGAGATTCTTCCTCTCATGTCCTTTAAATGGGTTTCCACCATAACGTATGTCTCAGATTAAAGGTGCATCTTCCCACCTCAAAGATCTGCACTAAAAGTATATCATTCCACAAAAGATCCAGATTAAAAGTGAGTCTTCCACTTCAAATGATTTAATTAAGAAAAAAAACCCTCTTTATGTGAGCAAGAGTTGTTGGGACCAGGGATGGATGGAACACAGGGACAAGTGGCCAAACGAATAGAAACACATGAACTGTGAACCAATGGCTGAGGGGCCCCCAACTGGATCAGGCCCTTTGAATGGGTGAGACAGATGATTGGCTTGATCTGTTTAGGAGGCATACAGGCAGTTGGACCAGGTCCTGTGCTCAGTACATGAATTGACTGTTTGAAACCTGGGGCTTAGTAGAGACCCTAGGCTCAGCCTGGGAGGAGGGGACTAGACCTGCCTGGGCTGAGTCCACCAGGTCGATCTCAATCCTCGGGGGAGTCTTTGCCCTTGAGGAGATGGGAATGGGGGGTGGGCCGGGGGGAGGGGGGCGGGGTGGGAGGAGGGAGAAAGGGGGAATCTATGGCTGATATGTAAAGTTGAATTATATTGTAAAATAAAATAAAATAAATTCAAAAAAAAAAAAAGAAAAAAACCCTCACAGGTATACCTTGCCACTGGTTTTGGTTAGTTCCTGATGTAGTCAAGTTGGCAACAAAGGATAGCCATCACATATATAAATAATAATCAACATCAGTCAATCACCCCATCTAAAATGTAAACTGATTAAGAAGACTATCACTAGATATATGTAAATCACAAGAGTCAGCTAATAAAAGATACACAAATGTTGAATGGAAAAAAATGAAGTCAGATATGCCAGCAGATTATAACTATAAGGGAGATGACATAGATATACTAGTCCCAGAGAAAGTAGGCTTTCAAATGAGAAACTTCATCAATGATTTTGATGGTTAATATTGGTGGCCAACTGAACAGGACCTAGAATCACCCCGGAGATGACCCTCTGGACATGTCTAGGTGAAGATTATGCTAATTGAAGTGGGAAGACCCCTTGTAAATGTGGGTGGCAGTATTAGTCAGGCCAGGGACCTAACTGCATGTAAAAGAGAGAGCTACCTGTGACTGAGAGTGTAATATAACCAGCTTCCTTAAGCGCCTAGTGCCATGACTCCCCCACTTTGACGAACTGTGCCCCCAAACTTGAACTAATAATCCCTTCCTTCCTTAAATTGCTGCTGTCAACTGTTTTGTCCCAGAACTGTGTTAGTTTGAATGTAATTGGCCCTGATAAGCTTATAGGGAGTGGCACTATTAGGAGGTGTGGCCTTGTTGGAGGAAGTGTGTCCTTGTGGAGGCAGGCTTTGAGGTCTTTCTCAAACTTCCTCAGTGTGACAGTCAGTTCATTTCTTCTTGTCTCTGAATCAAGATGTAAGGACTCAGATCCAGCACTACATCTGCCTGCATGCTGCCATACTCCCCACTATGATGATAATTGACTGAACCTCTGAAATTGTAAGCAAGCCACCTCAATTAATGTTTTCTTTATAAGAGTTGCTGTGGTCATGGTGTCTCTTCAAAGCAATAAAAATTCTAACTAAAACAATAATTAATAAAAGAACAGAGAGACTACATATAAAAAGTGAATTTTTAAAAAAAGACTAATTATAAGTATATATGTACCTAATGAAAACCACACCAAATATGTGAAGAACGTTAAAACCTACAGAAATGAATACCCTAACCTCAGAGTGGGAGGTTTTTATACATTTCTTTTCATTTTTGAAAAGTCGAGTGGACAAAATAATGAGGAATGCTATGAAACATTTAAACAAAAGTAATAGTGTGACCTCACAGATACTTTTACAGTACTTGCACAAATAGAGAACACATGATGTTCTCAACAACTTTGAAACATTCAAACATTGACTATATATTCAGTCAAAAGAAAACCTCAATACAAAATTCATACAGCACTTGATTTGCAAAAATTTTAAAGTTGTTGGGAACTCAAAAGTAAATATATATTTGAGATTCCATCTTACACCTGTCATAATGGCTGAGATCAAAAACACTAATAACAGCTTACGTTGGAGAGGATGTGGAGCAAGGGGAACACTCCCCCACTGCTGTTGGAAGTGCAAACTTGTACCGTCACTTTGGAAATCAATATGGTGGTTTCTCAGAAAACTGGGAATCAATCTACCTCAAGACCCAGTTATATCACTTCTAGGATGCTCAATCATACCACAAGGACACTTGCTCAACTATGTTCATAGCAGCTATATTCATAATAGCCAGAAACTGGAAACAACCTAGAAGTACCTCAACCAAAGAATGGATTTAAAAAAAAAATGTGGTGCATTTACACAATGGAGTATTACTCAACTATTAAAAACAATGACACCATGAAATTTGCAGGCAAATGGATGGAACTAGAAAAAAAATCATCCTGAGTGAGATAATCCAGACCCAGAAAGACAATCATGGTCTGTATTCACTTATAAGTGGATATTAAATGTAAAGTTTAAAATACTCATGCTATGGTCCACAGACACAGAGAAGTAACAAGGAGGGCTTAAAGGGAGATGCAAGGATCTCCCTGGGAAGGGGAAATGGAATAGATTTCGTGGGTGGACTGGGGGAAGGTAGGCTTGGGAGCAGGAGGGATCAGGTAGGGAGGGGAAGGAGAAACAACAGGAATTGGAGGGGGTGCAGTGGAACCTAGTGCAATGAAAATTCCATGGAATCTATGAGAGTAACCCTAGCAAAGACTCCTAGAAATGGGGAACACAGAGCCTGAACCAGTCATTTTCTATAATCAGGCAAGGCCTCAAGTGGAAGGATTGAGTTACAAACGCAGCCACAAAACCTTTGACTTACAGTTTGTCCTGCTTGCATATTTTTCTGTGATAGAAAGCTAGCAAAATCGTCATCATAGAGACTAGAGAGCATTCATTCAGCAGCTGATGGGGGCAGACGCAGAGTCCCAGACCTAAACATTAGGAGGCTCTCGGGAGTCCAAGGGAGGAGGGGGAGGAAGGATCTGAGGAACCAGAAGAGTCAGAGACACCATGAGAACATGGCCCACAAAATCAACTGACCGAGACTCATGGTGCTTTCAGAGATCAGGGATCCTATAGAGGTCTGACCTAGGTTCCCTGCATATATATTATGGCTGAGTAACTCGGTGTTCTTGTGGGATTCCTAACAGTGGGAGTGGGGGCTGTCTTTGACTCTTTTGCCTACTGTGAGACCCTCTCCCTCCTACTGGGTTGCCTTGTCCAGCCTTGATGTTATGGTATGTGCCTGATTATATTGTATCTTGTAATACCATGTTTGGTCAATGTCCCTGAGGGGCCTGCTCTTCTACGAGGGGAGTAGAAGGGGGTGGATTGAGGGAGAGGGGAGGTAGGAGGGGGTGGATTGAGGGAGAGAGGAGATAGGAGGGGGTGGATTGAGGGAGAGGGGAGGTAGGAGGAGAGAGACTAAGGTGAAAGGATGGAGTGGAAACTGTGGTCAGAATGTAATGTATGAGAGAAGAATATAAATCAATAAATACAAAAAAGGAGTATAGATGAAATCATGCTGAAATTTAGCAACTGAAAAAAATAACAAAAAAAACACATAGAAAGTAATTTCTAGCATATGAAAAAAACTAAAGAAAAAATCTCAGGCTTAAATAACAACCTGACAAAGATAGATTAAGGTTGAAATTAGATAAACTATTATTTTCAAGAGGTCAGGAGAAAAATAATAAAGTAACAGCAAAGCATGACAAAGTAAATTCACAAAGCACAAGTCATTTGAGGGGAAATAAAATAACAGTACTATCATGTTTCTATAAGACTGGTTAAAGAGAGAAAGAAGATAAAATAAACACTCAAATAAACAGAGTATACAATTAGAGGGGTAGTTTATATGGTGGCACAAATGTAATGGGAGTAACCAACCACTCTTTGCCTAAATTTAAGGCCCATTCCATGAGCAGGAACCAATACATGGCACTGCTAAAGTAGCCAACAGCCTGAGACTTGATGGGTCACAGACCAATAACTCTTAATGACTATCGCTATTCCACAGAGCAGATCATCACTCAGCCCTCATCAGAGAAGCTTCATCTTGAAGTACATGATTTTAACAAGGAGACCCACAACTGGACAATGTGCAGAGAGAAAGAAACTTTGGAATACTCAGTCTTAAGTGGGAACATCATTGCTAAAGCTCTACCTTCAAGGTTCAGGTATCCATGAAGAAGAAGAGGTAGTAAGACTTAAGAGCTAGAGGTGGTAGACGACTCCAACGAAACAGTGACTTACAGACTCAAGATAACTGATACAAATATGAATTCAGAGAGACTGCAACAGCAAGGCAAGACCTGCACAGATTCAAACCACACAAAATCCCTGCATTGAGAAGGGAAAGGGGACACAAAGTCCCATCTCTAACCACGAATCTATTTGTAATTGTTGCCTAAGACAGGAAAAATCAATTTTTTTCCAATGGAGTGTCAATGGATATATCAACCACACTCGAAGACAGTCCCTAGGCCCAGGAGTAGTTGGCCAACACAAAACAAATTCCACATTTTTTAAGGTTTTTTGTTTTGTTCTGTTTTTTGTTTGTTTTATTATTATTATTGGTAGAGTTTTTTGTTTGGTTTGTGGAGATATTTTTTTTTCTAAGTTGGTTTGTTGGGATATTTGTTGTTTTTTTTAAATATATAAGCTTGTGTCTTTCAATTCTCACTTTTTGTTTTTCACTTTTTGAGATAGCAAAAACAGGAAGTTGGGTAGGATGTGAGATGGGGAGGTTCTGATGTGAGCTGAGGGAGGGGAAACAGACTTGGAAGAGTCACTAGCCCTGGCTGCCTCGAACTCTCTATGTAGACCAGGCTGGTTTTGAACTCACAGAGAGCCACCTGCCTCTGACTCCCAAGGGCTGGGAGTAAAGCATGTGCCACCATGCTCAGTCTTGTATGAAAGAATTTTTAATGAAATAAAAATAATCAGTAAGAGATTATAGTAAGCTTTCTTCTAATATCTGGGCCAAGATAAGGATATCTGCTTTCACCTCTGTATTCAACAGATAGTCTAGACAGAACAATTAGCCGAGAACAACAAAGAACTCACAGATTATCAAGAACTACCCCAAATGGTCTCTGTTTACAGACAACAGGATTCATGATCTTATATTTAGAAAATCCAGAGATTCAATAAAAACAAAATACATCAAAACAAAACCCTGCACTTATTTAAGCTAACAAATGAAGCTGCTAGCCCACTTGTAAAACATAAAATCAACACATGAAAATCAGTTGTATTTATATACATGAGTGATGAGCAATCTGAAAAAGAAATTAACACATTTCCACTTAAAATGACCTAAAAATGACTTAGGAATAAGCTTAATTTCCATAAAGGAAAGATGTATAGGCTGAAAAATCAAAAATACAGGTAAAGAAGACATAAAAAATGGAAAAATCCCATATTTCTAGAAAGAGATAATATTGTCAAGATGATAACACTACACAAAGCAATCACATATCCAATGTTATTGCCATCAAATGAACACACATTTTTGAAGAAATTAAAATTTACAGCCGGGCGTTGGTGGCGCACGCCTTTAATCCCAGCACTCGGGAGGCAGAGGCAGGCGGATCTCTGTGAGTTTGAGGCCAGCCTGGGCTACTAAGTGAGCTCCAGGAAAGGCGCAAAGCTACACAGAGAAACCCTGTCTCGAAAAACCAAAAAAAAAAAAAAGAAAAAGAAAAAAAGAAATTAAAATTTACATGGATTATCAAGGAACACTAATAAACTAAAAAGAGTCTTGGAAAAGAGCAAAGTGAAGAATTAATACTTTTGGATTTCCAAGCTGAGTACAGTGCTACAGTAATACAAAGGGTGTTATTCTGACATCAAGACAATTATGTAGGCCGACAGGGAATAATAACAAGGCCAAAAAGAAACATCCTTTATAGTCCGGTAATTTGGACAAGATTGCCAAGACCACCCAGTGGCAAAGGGTAGTCTTTTCAATGAATGGCATTGGTTTCAATCGTTATCTAAGGGGAAAAGAATGATTCTGGGATGTTATCTTCTACATACTTAAAAATTAACTCACAGTGGGTTAAAGAACTAAACACAAGATATACAACAGTAAGATTCTTGAGAGACAATACATAGCTCTTGATAACGGTAGAATCAGCAGAACACCGTTCTGCCAAAATGTAACTTTTAGTGACACCAGAGAAAAATAGCTTTGCCTTTGTTTACAATTGGTGCTGTCTGGATAAGAAAAGAGTCTACAGCTAAAATTATTGCAGAAGCATCTACACAAACTCAAAATTGTACATATATCCATTGCCTCTTGCCAGGAAACCACACACTCTGTGACCTAAATTCTACTTTAAAAATGATCCTTACTTTTCATGTATCAGATGCAATCTGACCCCTGATATGACATTTTAAAATAATGATATCCACTATGGAATTTCATCTCTGTTTTTATTCCACAAGCTCTTCGGGTACCTACACATAAATTATGAATCCCCATTTAGGTATCTACATCCCTCCGAGCAAACTCCCACTTTGTTTTTCATATCAACATACTTAAAATACCCTTTTAAGATTTATTTGACCTCAAGAATCTGAAGTCTAAAGTTCCTGTCATTTAACTCATATGTAAACCTGAACTCTTGTGTCTAACATTCAAAATGCCATTGTAGCTTTTTTTCGTACTGATTTGATGTTATTTCCAATACTTCTGAATTTCTAAAGCCTTGTCATTATCATGCATGCACATACTAGAGTTTTCAATAGGAGATTTCAGGCTCCAGTGTGGTAAGGGTTGTGATTACAATGAATCCATAGATAAGGAATCTTTAGAGGACAATAAAACACAACACAATAGCATGAGATATGCCATAGTCAGTAATTTGTTACATATTAGGTATAATATAATAACTCAAATAACATCTTAAGTCATCTTTATAACAACTTTGTAGGGTGTCTATGACTATCATTCTAAGCAATTCTGAAGCAATTGTAGCTCAGAAATGAAACAATGATCTAAGAATAATACAATTAGAAGAGCAACAGAGGTCGCAAGGGGAAAGCTCAGAGTCCTGTAAGCACTGTTCTAGAAGCACAAAGACGCAAGTTAGATCTCCGAAACCCATGTGAAGAAAGATCAAGAGCAATGGGTGGCATTTGCTTGTAATATCAGCATCAGGGAGGTGGAAACAGGTGCCTGGGACTACCAGGCCACCCAGCCTCACCTACTCTGTGAGGTCCCAGCCACTGGGAGGTGCCACTTCAAAGATAAAAGTTGAAATAATAGTCTAGACTCATGCTTATATGGCACAAAGGCTGTATTCTCTACTCTCTACCACACCGCAGAAGCGTTCTTGTCTTTAGCTTGTTTTAGTGTTTGAAATAGTCAGAACAATGTGGAGCTACTGACTGTGTTTTTCTTCCGCACTGCTCTTTTCTGAACTCCACCCCACCCAAAGATATTAAAATCAAACAGTTTCTCTCCAGGGCTTAACTTAGGGGCTCAGCCCTATCCAATAGGCTCCCTGGAGGCAACTTGGTTTATTTTTCTCTTCAACAAAAGAACTGTAGGACTAATAAAAAAAATAAAACTTTAAATGTAATTTATACTTATTACTCCAACATTTTTCGTTTACCTTCACTTAGCAACAGAAAGGACACCACAGTATACACTCAGGATGTTCTGAGAAATAATTTTGGTTATGAAAACCCTGAAGTTTTTCTGAAAATGAGTGTGTTTTGCCTAGATAATCTAATTATAAATACTCAAAAATGAACAAAACTTATGGAAGGTTGCAAGTTAAATTTGCAAGTAAATTTTCAGTGAAGCAACAAGAGGCAGAAGGAGCCCTAATTGGTGTGTGTGTGTGTGTGTGTGTGTGTGTGTGTGTGTGTGTGTGTGTGATATCATATATTTAGTGTGAGTTTTCAAAGGATACTGACTGCTGTATTTGTTTAGAGCCTCACCTTTTACTTTTCTATGGAGATATTCTCTGTGAATCTGAAATGGTAAAACTGGGCAGGAGACTTTGATAGAGAACCTGGGCACAAAAGAAGATAAACTCCTGTTCTAAAGAGGCGCACTGCAGGGAAGCGTAGGCTGTAGAACGTATGCACACATGAAACACTGACTTTCCAAAGATTATTTTACTTCCTTGTGGGTGTTGATCCATTGAGATTCAGAGAGCCAGATTTTTCCAGCTTTAGGACGTACACCACCAATTGCCTCAAACTTTATTTTATTTGTTAAAACATCACTCCGAGGCTTAAATGACAAACACTGAGCCATGAAATCCTGCTGTGTTATTTTGTTATTATTATTTTTGTTCCATTGTAAGTGAATAAAAATAATGAGTGGGGCTGGAGCTGGAGTTTCCTTGGCAAGCTAGCTTTAACACAAACAGGACAATACAAAGCTGGATGCTCACAGTTTCACATCACATATACTACACGTCCATTATTCTTTTAGCACTAAAATAACAAAACTGTTATTAGTATGAGGACAAAATAAACAATTAACTGAATCCTCACAGTTTATACAAAAGTCACAATAAAACATTAATTTTAGCAGTTTTTGACTAAATAAACTACACAATTTCTTATCATACCCCAGAACACTCCAAAGTTGTTTGTAAGTAAACAAGCTCTTCAAAACACACAGTTAATTATAGTTTACCCATTTCAATGTTAATGTCTACATACCTTATTTTACCGACTATAACTCTATAAATTTTAAATCCGGCATTTAAGTCAGTTTCATCTCCAAATAGTGAAAGAATTTCAAAATGTGTGTACTCACCAGTTTCAACTTAGAAGGGTCTATAACTTTCACAATAGCAATCGATTTTTCTTTCTCCTTCATCATTTTCTTCTTCTTGAGGTTGCGAACACTAACCAGGAGAGGCATACAGAAACTCCTGCACTAAGGTGAACTTTGCTTCTTCCTTGGACTTTCAGACTAATCTGGTCTAGATTGTGACTGACAAAAGCTTGCTCACTGAAGTCATGCAATCCTTTCAAGTTACAAGCAAGCACAGGGGCTTGTTAATATTTACTCAGTCCTTGTCTCTGGAATGGTCTTGAACTATAACAGTTTACTGAGATTGTCAAATGCCACCAGAATTTACAGATACCTAACTGAAAAATATCTGAGCATGTTAACATAAATAAGTTACTATCCACAACAGTATTTCTAAAAGGAAAGAATGAACTAATGCCAATAGGTAGGAATTACAGGATAATATCTAAACTTGAAAGTTAACTAGTCATCCAGATTCAACGTAGCAGACAGTCAGACCTGTCTCAGGTTCCCTCACATGTCTATGGATGAGCTACCTTTTCACAATGGCTGACACAGAAGTACAAGACCAATATTAGCAATGGGTTTCTTACAGGAATGGAACCAAGCTCCAAATAGTCTGTCTAGTCATTTAAAGAATGAGTTTGACCAGGTTACTAAACTTCTCTCAGCATCTTTCTGCTTTGTAAAAATATAATCGGTCTATATCACATGGATATTTTTTTTTGAAAAACATACACAGTTTTTTTCATGAAAATTGCATTACAGTCATTATCACACTGTGTAACCAATGAATAGTGGCTATATTTTATTGTTTCCCCTGTCAGGATACTGCTGTCCTTTAGCCTTTAAGAGTACTCATAAATAGGAAGTCTAATGAGAGCAATTAATTACAATATTGTACCTGAGTCTACAGTGCTTTGTTTAGTATTTAGTTGCTGACACCCATGTTGTGTGAGGCACTGTGCGAGCTGCTAATGATGAACTATTGAGCAGAATATTGCTTGAGGAGAGAAAATGTTGAGAACCATGAGATTTTAGAAATATTGGGTTTGATTGGGACAGACTGTAGAGGCAGGGAGAATAAAACAAAGAAGAGTACAACATGAATCTTGGAGTTCTTGATGTTATTATTATTTTACCTGATCAACCAAAATAGATTAGGGAAATAAGGTGCCTTCAGTTTGAGATATCTGTTGTGTTACATAAGACAAATAAGCATAGGGCAGATAAGTTGAATACAAAGAAGAAAGACCAAAGTTGGAGATGGCATGACATCATCTACAAAGATACATGAGAAGAGATGGCTGAAGACTGGGCCTAGAGACACAGCATTTTTGCCATATGTTAGAAAACAAAGAGCTAGAAAAGTAGATGAAATGTCAGACAATCGAAGATGTATTTCAGGGTGTGGTTAACCATGTCAAATGCAACTTGGAAGCCAAGCCAAATGAGAATAGAGACTTTGATACCAGATACTAAATTGATGTATTATTTTTTTTTTCATTTTGAGGGTTTGGAGGGAGGAAAAGGAATGGGGAAATTATATAATTATAAACTCATAAAAACCCTTTTCAATTGAGTTCATTTAAAATCATGAAGACGGGGCCAGCCTGGGCTACCAAGTGAGCTCCAGGAAAGGCGCAAAGCTACACAGAGAAACCCTGTCTCAAAAAAATAATAATAATAATAAAATAAAATAAAGTAAAAATAAAAATAAAAAATAGAATCATGAAGACAAAAGCTTGGTTGAAGAGGAGAGAATGGGGTCATCAAGTGATCTTGAAATGGAGGAAATGAAGGCAGTAAGTCTTGTTTTGGGGTGTGTGAGTGGGAGAATGTTTGTGTGCTGAAATAACACGGTGGCCAGAAAACAAATGTGTTCAAATAGAGTTATTTGGTCTGGTGTGGTTTGAGGCTATTATGGAAGACTAGCACAACACTGATATGAACAGTGCTGTAGGTCAGTATATATTGATGATATGGGAGATGTACATAGAAAGAAAAATTGTTGGGAATTTTTTTTCATTTTTCTTTATTAAGAAACTTTTTAATCACTTCACATATCACCCACAGATTCTCCCTCCTCCCTCTTCCCACCCCCAGCCCTCTCTCCCAAGCCCCCCCCCACATCCCCACATCCCCCAAATCAAGGTCTCCCATGGGGAGTCAGCAGAGCCCAGCACATTGAGCCTAGGCAGGTCCAAGCCCCTTCCCACTGCACCAAGGCTGTACCCAAGGAATGCTCAATCTTACCACAAGGACACATGCTCAACTATGTTCAAATCAGTATTATTCGTAATAGCCAGAACCTGGAAACAACCCATATGCCTCTCAACTGAAGAATGGATAAAGAAAATGTGGCACATATACACAATGGAGTACTACTCAGCAGTAAAAAACAATGATATCATGAAATTGTTGGGAATTTAAAAATGAGATAGAAACTTTATTCTATTCTAATAGGATGACGGAAAAATGAAACAAATGTGGAGGTTTAAGAGAACTGCTAAAGCAATTGAGTGAATGATAGTTGGACAGTACATATTTTTCTCTCCAGAGCATTATAGAACACTTCAGAAAAGTGGATGATGGAGGTGAAACTTGAAAGTACAAGGAAGGTTGATATTACACAGTTTCCACTACTGGCAGTCTTACTAGGGAGTGGTTGTAGGTTGTCTCTCAGTAGTAAACACACATGTGAAATTTGATGATGTATTTAACATGATCAGCATGTACAGTGTGGTAGATGCTCCTCATTTATTTGCTCAGTAAAGATGTGGCAAAATAAATGAGTTTATCCAGTAACGAAATTTAATCAGGATATGAAAATGAGAAGTTAATGGTGCTTGTAAAAAACAAAAAGGAGTGGGGGTATATCTTGGACTCTAGACAAATTAAAGAAGATTTTTTAGATTTTGTGAATAGGAAATAATAGCTATTGAAAAGAGCTATTATCAAATTGTATGTCATCACAATGAGCTTAAACACGAGTAAAGTAAGAAAGCTGGAGGAAATATACTTCAAAAATTGAGATTGGGTTATAACTTTACCAAATAAAACACTAAACTTATGGATAAATTAGCAAGAAGAACAAGAGCTCAGATATGAGCTTGGGAGGGATGGTTATAACAGGAAGGAGAAAAATAACAGGGATGGGTGTTAAGGAAGTGGAGAGTCTGAGAAGTCAAGGTTGATGAAGCCAGACTGACTGGCTGAGCATTGCTTTTGATGGTCTGGGTCCTTGTGCTCTGCTTTACACAGGTGTTGCCCAGAAATCAATTCCTTGTACAGGTGATCACCTTTCCAGAGCATACAGAAATGGGCAGGTTGCCTTTTCAGGGTCTAGTCACTCGATATTCACTATTAGGGTAAAAATGCAAACCATGACCACCTCCCCTGAAAATCCAACACAAGTAAATTAAATTAATTAGAAACTTTCTTTGTGGTAAAGAGAGGTGGGACCTGTCCAATATTCCATCTCACCTGATCCTGCATGTGTGATTCTCAGTCAACTGTGATGTCTGGAGTCCTGCATGCTAGAGGAAAGGGGAAAGAGATAGTTCTCTCAATAGAAAGTCTATTTAGAATTAGGAAAGAGATGCTTTCATAGACCATTTTTCAGGCCCTGAATTTCAAGCATCTAACTTAATGTTGTTTAAGTAAATGATTGACTGATCAATGGCTGACCTCAACCTACAAAATGTAGTCACTCACATTCTCCAATTGAAATCTTTTAAGTAACAATTTCATTAAAAACCTTCCATATTCCCTCTTCTTGTAACTTCTAAAGGATCTTAACCCACAAACTAACTAGCCAACACTAACCTTTCAAGATATGTGGAAAGAGTATATACAAACTTTAGAGATAACATTTCTAGACTAGTAATTGGACATTGAGTAAAGTAATCAAATAAAAGATAAGATAACATCCCTTCTTGGAATATGATTCTAGGAATTAATACTGACTTAGACACAGAATTCTTTCTACATTAAGGTGATGAGGCCTCTCTCCTTTTTTTCACCTCTGAATATTGGCTCAGAAATAATTCATATTTTATCATAGTAATTTTTTCTGTCTTCAACAAGGGAGTAAAGCCTATGAATCTCAATCTACTAATCATAGTGAAAGAGTCAAAACTGAATCAGGACCTCATGAAGGTATTTGATTATAGGCAAGGCTTCAAATAGGAAATGTCAAAATTAAATCATTCCTGGATAATGCTACAGCAGATTAGATACAGAATTGGATGCTTGACTATAAGTGTAATTAGATAGACAGACAGACAGATGATAGATAGATAGATATGTACATACATAAATACAGAGAGATACATACATAAACACACACATACACACACACACACACACACACACACACACACACACAAAGAAAGAACAGTGGAACCCTATAATCTTTCTCAGCATTATATGATCTTCTTGTACCAAGTGTTTAGCCATACTCATTTGTTGTCATCTGTCTATATCAAAAGTGAAGAAGAAAACACCATTTCCCAGTCAAATGAAATTACTTTGTTTTATAAGTTAAAGTGATTATTAATTTTAGTCTTTTAGACCTTTTGGGGTCTGTAAACACTTACTGCTCTTTGCATTAGTGGACAAGGGCCTGTTCTTTCCTCTTTAAAACAATCCCATACTGATTACAACTCCAACAATTTCCATCTAACAGAATTCAGAATACTGTAAATAATAGTTAAAGTGGTGCTTTCATTTGAAATCATAGAGAACTTTAGTGCAGACTGAAAGTTTATTTTGCATATTTAAATTTTGAAACACTTAGCTGTGTATATTAAAGCCCACACTGTCTGAGTGCTGAATCTGAGGCTGCTTTCCCTGAATCTGTCACCTTCCCTGTGCTCCCTCCTTTGTGTGGTGACTACCACACAAAGCCCCCTGGGGCCACACTCGCTGAAATCAGCGTCTATATCAACAGAATGCTTCCCAGGAAGTGTTTCAAACCAAAGTCCACAGTCTTAACATGTTGACAGAGGACTTCTAGATTATCTTTTTTCTTTTAAAATGTTTTGTAGATGTCCAAAGGTCAGTGGTGAAATTTTAGCTGACTAATTCGTGAATTTAGATTATATCAAAACATAGTATTCACTTCATCTCTGTAACTAGTGATAAAGTAACAACAATACACACAAACACCTTAAACAACAGTACCACACACTTGCATAGTGCTGGAGATGCACTAGTTCTGCCTCTAGTTATTGGCATATCCCAATCACTTAAGCTTCATAGCAGCCCAGGAGATGAATTCAATACTTATCCTCATCATACAGAAAGAAATCAAAAGCGAAAGAAATTGCCTACCTCGCTCCAGATTACCTACTTAGTGAGTGGCTGAGGCATGTTTGAACTCCTGAACTCCGAATCTGTAGTCCTAACCTCAATCTAATCTCTATTTGCATTTTCATTCTTCCCCACTAAAACCTTCCTTTTCTCTGCAGAGATGGCTTAAGAAATAACTAGTAGACCAGGAAGGTTTTTAAAGGTTTCTACTTATAAAAGAGACTGTGTACTTCCCTTTTGCTCTTTCTATTCCCTTTTTCCTCCTATACACTTGTAATAGATAGCTGTTATTGTCAACTTGTCACAAGAATCACCTCTCAGTGAAGGGCTGCCTGGATCACACTGCAGAACGGACATGCCTGTAAAAGATTTTCCTTCTAATCGCATTGATTGAGGTGGTAAGACCCACCCTAAATGTGGGCACTATTCCTGGTAGACCCTGGACTGTACAAAAAGGCAGAAAGTGAGCTCAGCACTAGCATGTATGTATTTACTCTCTCCACTTGACTAAGGATGTGATATGGCCAGCTACTTCAAGTTCCCACCACCTGACCTTCCCCACACTAGTAGATTATAACTTTGAATTGTGAGCTAAAACAAACCATTTCTCCCCTAATTTTCATTTTGTTGGGGTATTTCATCATAGCAACCGAAATGAAACTAGTAACCACTGAAGCTCTAGTTCTCTTGTTTTCATTGTACTGTCTTTAGTGAAGTGTCTGTGTGTGTGTGTGTGTGCATGTGTGTGTGTGTGTGTGTGTGTGTGTGTGTGTGCGCGCGAATGTGTGTGTGTGTGTGTGTGTGTAAACTGAAGAAGGTGTGAATGCTGAGTTGAGATACATGGCCGAACTATGAGTTTCTCACGACATATAAAGAAATAGGCAGTAGTAAACACTTCCAAATACGTTAAAATGCCCTACAATCCCATTACTCTTGCATTCTAAGCGGGGTGGTTGGTCAACTTGAGTCAAGTGTTGAGAGACTCTATCAGGATACTCCAAAATATGACTTGACAATAATTTCACGAGACCATTCAAGTAATAATTACCAAATACTTATCAAGCATAATTTATTTTCAGATCTTTCAAAAACTAGATGTGTTACTACAACAGCCAACAATGAGACATTCTTGCCCTCATGGAGTTCAAGCAGTATTAAAGAAGCAAACAGTAGAACACATGGAATGGAAGTTGACTGAACTCATTACTCATTCACTCCTTAACTTGCCAAAAGTATCCACTAATTATCATTAAAAAGAAATTTGCCTGTGAGTAAGGTATGACATTTTCGTCACGAAGTAACAAACTAAAAGAACGAAAAAAATGTTATTGAATATTTAAAATGTATCAGGTGGTATGAAAATGCCATAATGAGTGCAGTCATTGAAGTATCAGATCTATATGGAGATTCATCAAGGAAAGACCTTAAGAGGGGCAGGGGAAGAAATTTCAAGTTTGTGTTTCAGAGAGAATTAAAACCATTCAGACAAATAGCAAAGAATGAATGAGAAGAGACATAAGGAAGAAAAGACATAAGGAAGTCCTGAACTCTAGAGAGCCATGTGTGGGCCCATATGGCAAAGCACAGAGCAGTAAAGGGGCAGATGGAAACTCTAGGCTAGGAGCAAGGGTTAGTGCAAAGGGCTCCTGTCACTCTGGTAACTACAACTGTCAGTTTCATCCCGGAAAAGCATATACTGGGAAGCACGTCTTTAATATTATCTATCTCTGTGCAGATACCTCCAATCTCTCACTTGTATCTAATTCCAGGCATCACATCTGAATCTGAGGATACTCTCATGGACCTATGAAGTGAGACATTGGTTATCATTGGATGAATGAAATATTCCCTTGTGTTAGTGAAGGAGAAGGCTTAGAAGGAAAGAAGGAATAAGACAAAGAAATATCAATAACTACCATCTCCTGAGCTCGGACCATGCCATTCTGTTTGGAAGTTTTAAAATAACAAAATCAAAGTGACCCTTCTTCTAGGCATGGTGTTAAACTTCCAGCTCTGGAAAGATCAAGGCAGGAGTATCTTGAATTCAAGGCCAGTATAAGCTATATAGTGGGGCTCTATGTCAAACAACAAAAATAAGTATCAAAAAATGCAAAACAACAAATAAAATCTTCAATATATAAGAATGTGAGTGAATGATTAATCTGAGACCATGCAGCTTGCAACTTCTTTGACACATGGACTCCTAACCACAGTCAAAGAAAGGGAATTGTAACCACAAAAGAAGTGTCTAGCTATTGGGGATAATATGTGTGTGAATGATGGCAGCACGTGTCAACTGTAGATACAATTCCAGTTCAGAGACCATATTTAAAACTCTTACATACTAAACAATAAAACTCTATAAAATTCTGATTAAAGTGGCATTCATGATGGTTGTGAGACACTTCATATAAATAGTTTCTACTGCAGTAGTTAAAAAAACGGAAATGTCTGCAGCCCTTTTTTATATTGCAGTAGGTAGTTAAAACCCTTGAGAATATCACCCTTTCCAACTCCCTTTCACTAAGGTTGCCTAAAAGACCAAGCAGGACACATATTTTCTGTATGTGTATAAACTTTCTATAAAGGCAAAGGTAAGGCATGAGCCCAAGGAATTGCAAAAAGATCCCATGGAAAACCCAGAAGACTGATATATGCTGCCTTCATGAAACAAAAGATTACTTTCTAGATTTTACTAAAATTGACTGGCATGTTAATTACCTTTAGGACTTGTTTTTTCTTGAAAAATCAGTAATCCTTACAAGAAAATAAACTTTGGAAGAGGTTGTTGAAGGACAATTGTATTGGGTGTAGTTTTATTATTTACTATGCAGATGACTATTATCCTACATATAGTTTGTGTTCTTCATGAAGTGAGCAAGGAAGCTGACTCTATATTCCACTTCCCAGAGTTTCATATATATATATGAATATGTTTAGACAGTTTAGACAGTTCCATATGCATACACACACACACACACACACACACACACACACACACACACACACACCTCCACTACTAATAAATTTAAGTAAATGCACATCCAGGGATCAACATTCAGTTTTGTATTTCAGAGAATCCTACATTGTGATAATTTTGTTTTTCATTGAACAGTCCATTGGGTCTTCATTCCTTCCTACTTTCCATGTTAACATAAAGCTCATTTTTAAAAATCTTTCTTTCCTCTTTGGATTCAAATGAAACCCTGAGTGCTCTACCTTTGTTCTTCGAGGCTGTGAATTTACTATTAGAAAACTATCAACCTGAAGCAGGAGTACTCACAGGCCATTCAGATTAGGAGAGATTAGGTGTGAGAGAACAAAGCTCGAAACTAGTCAAGGCAAATAAGGAAAAGGAAAAGGAAAAGAAAGCTCTGTAATCAACATAAATTATCTATAAGAAGATGCTAAAGTTTTTTCCAAGTTCTGGTTATTTCCTACTTTGTATTATTTTTTCTGCATTTTTAAAGATCCATTTAAAAGCAAAACATGTTCCATGAGGCTAATTATTCTTATTTATTTTGAAGCCTCAACATCACTCCCTGCCAGGTATTTAATAAGTGGTAAAGAAGAATTTTTAAAAGTGTATTGAAAGTCAAATGTAAAAAAAAACTATTTATAATTCCATGAAATATTTAATATAATAAGATAATTCATTTTCTTGTAGTGAGCATTTTAAGACCACAAAATTGGTGTTCTTTATATAACTTCTATAGGTTTCAATTTTATGGCTATTTAAGATATTGATGAATTCAACTAAAGTTATTCAGAAAACCTAAACCTTTGCAATTAGAATTAAACCTTCTAAATACATAGGATTATTAGTGGCTCATTGATAACTAATTGAGTATTAAAATAAATTAGTTAATTTAGTATTAAAATGAGAACTTATATTTTATTATACATAATTAATGTATATGATTAATAATTGCAGACCAATTAGTTAAAGACACATTTCTTTTGTTATACTTCCATCTGAAATATTTACTACAAAAGTGTTCATTTCAACTCCTAACACTTATGATAGACTTCATAATCAACCATTGATCGTATGTGCCATTCTGCACCACCATCTTCTCTACCAAGAGCAAGCAGTAATCCTGTATAATAAAGGAACTTCCGGAGGCATCACCATCCCTGACTTCAAGCTCTACTTTACAGCTATAGTAATAAAAACAGCTTGGTACTGGCATAAAAACAGACACTTTGATCAATGGAATCAAATTGAAGACCCTGACATTAATCCACACACCTATGAACACCTGATTTTTGACAAAGAAACCAAAATTATACAATGGAAAAAAAAAGCATCTTCAACAAACAGTGCTGGCATAACTGGGTGTCGACATGTAGAAGACTGCAAATAGATCTATGTCTATCACCATGCACAAAACTCAAGTCCAAATGGATCAAAGACCTCAATATAAAACCAGTTACACTGAATCTGATAGAAGAGGAAATGGGAAGTAGCCTTGAATGCATTAGCACAGGAGACCACTTCCTAAATATAACATCAGTAACACAGACACTGAGAGCAACAATTAATAAATGGGACCTCCTGAAACTGAGAAGCTTCTGTAAGATGAAGGACACTGTCAATAAGACAAAACTGCAGCCTACAGAATGAGAAAAGATCTTCACCAACTCCACGTCTGACAGAGGGCTGATCTCCAAAATATATAAAGAACTCAAGAAACTGGACATCAAAATATCAAATAATCCAATTAAAAAATGGGGTGCAGATCTAAACAGAGAATTCTCAACAGAAGAATCTCAAATGACCAAAAGATATTTAAGAAAACGTTCAACATCATTAGCCATCAGGGAAATGCAAATCAAAATGACTCTGAGATACCATCTTATGCCTGTCAGAATGGCTAAGATGAAAAACACCAATGGCAACTTATGTTGGAGAGGATGTAGAAAAAAGGGAACACTCCTCCACTGCTGATAGGAATGCAATCTTGTATAGCCACTCTGGAAATCAGTATGGCGGTATCTCAGAAAATTGGGAATCAACCTACCTCAAGACCCAGCAATACCACTCTTGGTCATATACCCAAAAGATGCTCAATCACATCACAAGGACATAGGCTCAACAATATTCGTAGCAGCATTATTTGTAATAGCCAGAACCTGGAAATAACCTAAATGCCCCTCAACTGAAGAATGGATAAAGAAAATGTGGTACATTTACACAATGGAATATTACACAGCGGTAAAAAATAATTTCATCATGAAATTCATATGCAAATGGATGGAACTAAAAAAAATCATCTTGAGTGAGGTAACCCAGACCCAGAAAAATAAACACAATATGTACTCACTCATAAGTGAGTATTAGACCCAAAGCAGAGGACAACCAAGCTACAATCCACAACCTCAGAGAAGCTAGGTAAAGAGGAGGACCCAAGAGGGACAAGCATGTATTGACCCAGGAAGGGGAAAGGGTTAAGATCTCCTGGGCAAACTGAGAGTAGGGAGTAGAGGGGAAGGGAGGGGAGGTGATGGGAAGTGGGAACATGAGGGTTTGAGATGACTGAGTTGGTGAGGGATGGAGAAGGAGAGCTATGAAAGAGACAGCAGAGTGAACCATTTAGGGGATGGGGAGAAATCTGGAGCCAGGGAAATCCCCAGGAACTCACAAGGATGTCCCTAACTAAGTCTCATAGCAATGGTGGATAGGGTGCTGGAACTAGCCTTCCCCTGTACTCTGATTGGTGTCTACCCTAATTGTCATCATAGAACCTACATCCAGTGACTGATGGAAGCAGATGCAGAGACCCACAGCCAAGTACTTGGCCAAGATCCTGGAGTTCAGTTGAAGAGAGGGAGAAGAAATTATAGGAGCAAGGGGGTAGGGGGGTGTCAGGATCAAGATGGGAAAAATCACAGAGACAGCTGATCCAAGCTAGTGGGAGCTCACAGACTCTGGACTGACAGCTGGGGAGCCTGCATGGGTGAGTACTAGGCCCTCTGAATGTGGGTGACAATTGTGTGGCTTGATGTGTTTGTGGGTCCCCTGGCAATGAAACCAGGACTTATCCCAGGTACACAAACTGGCTTTTTAGAGCCCATTCCCTGTGGTGTGATGCCTTGCTCAGTCTTATGCAGTGGGGAAGGGCTAAGTCTGGCCCCAACTTGGTATGCCAGCCTGTGTTGACTACTCAAGGGAGACCTTACCCCCTATGAGGAGGGGATTGGGGTGGGATGGGGGAAAGATTGGTGGTGGAGGAGAAGGGGAGAAGGGGGAACAGAGGCTGGTATGCAAAATGAAAAAAAATTAAATAAAAAAGTTACCTTGCCTCAGATATTTGCTGCAGTAACAAAAAACAGACTAATGTATATTGTATAGATGGAAACAGTCTTTGATTACATAAATTTAATAAAGGCATTATTTGTTGAAATGAAAAAAAATTAAACTTTCTAAATACATAGGATTATTAGTGGCTCATTGATAACTAATTGAGTATTAAAATGAATTAGCTAGTTTAGTATTAAAATGAGCACTTATAATTTATTATGCATAATTGATATAGATATATGATTAATAATTGCAGACCAATTAGTTAAAGACACATTTCTTTTGTTTGTTATACTTTCATCTGAAATATTTACTGCAAAACTGTTCATTTCAATTCCTAGCACTTAGGACAGACTTCATAGTCAGCCATTGAACATACGTGCCATTCTGTGCCACCATCTTCTCTCCCAAGAGCCAGCAGTTTTGTGAATGGGTTTCCTGCACAGCCAGCATCACTGTCTGGGCTCATGGGTCCATGCTCTGCCAGAGGCATGCAGCTTGGTGCTGGAGGTGGTGTCCTCTTGAGAGTCTGGTTGAATACCTGATGGTCAAGGGTCATGAAAGGTGCTACTTGCTGTCTCTGGACCTTCGGTAGCTGAGTCCTTGTAGAGCTTTCCAAGTGTGCCTGGACCTATAGATTCAAAAACAAATGAATGAAACATGAAACACAATGTAGTAAGTCAGTTTTTCCCGCAAAGGAATCAGGGCACTAAGCATTCTATAATCCAGATTCTTTCAGAATATATTGATGCTTCTATTCTAAGATGACAGGATTTTAATGATCTGATGGTTTTAAGAAACTAGTTAAAAACTGATTTAAAAAAATTGTAGTTTTAAAAGTAAATATCTATAACCATTAAGAATAAATCTAAAAACATCAGTAGTTTATGAGTATCTAGAAAAAGAAGTCATAAAATGTTACAAGGAAACAAAGCATATTCAACAATATTAGTTGGTCTTATACAAAATATACTATATTACATATTGGACTCTTATGTTCGATAAAAGGTTTTGTAAAGAAAATTATAAAAGTATCCATAAGGAAGCAGACATTAGAAGTAGGTATACTGTTAAAGTATAGTAGTGTAAGAATGATAATATCCTGGGTGATTTTTTTTTCTTCTTCTTCTATTTTTCTGTATTTTCCAGTGTTTCTATACTGAGCAGAGTTTTGTTTTAAAATTATTTTCATTTTTTCTATGTTCTAAAAAGTAATAACAACAATTTAATATGTATTCCCATGAATCAACAGGTAAAAGCACTGTGAAAAATTCTAACTACTCTGGGGTTAACAACTGAACAACTGTCTTTGGAAATCCTTTAACAAAATAGACCATTAGAATTCTGGGCATCCACACTCACACAGATGGCCCTGGTTACAAACACTGGGTCCCCAAAGAAAACAAAAGCACATGAAAACGGAAAGAGGCTGTGTGGGGAAGAGACAGGCTGAAGGGGCAGAAGGGCGGGTAGGGATGGGCACTGTAGTCAGAAAGCATTGTATACATGGATGAAAATGGCAAAGAACAAATTTAACAAAGAATTCTGGGCATACTCAGTTTGGATGTCATTGCTAATATTATCTCATCATCCGTAAAAGGACAGCTTTAAGCACCTCAGACTTCCCTTTAAAAACCTGCAAATGGAGTATTTACAAAAACCTATAAAATGGAGTATTGCCTGCCAGTTGCCTTTATATTTACTATGCTGTGATGTGGCTTTTAATACATTTTTCTCAAGTGGCCTATATATAAACCTATTTAATTTTCCCTCGTGTTAAACAATAGCAAAGATTGCTGTACAGTGCTTATTTTTCTTTTTATTTCATTACACAAACTACTCCTTAAATCCCTCACCATATATTAGTTCAAATAAATAGCCTGTAGAAAGCATTTTGCATTTATATTAGCTGGTTTGGGGTACAATATTGTAGTAGTTACTTTAGTCTAATTCTGTTATGCTGACATTTTTAGCATTATTTTAATTGTATTACCATAAAATAATTTTTCAGTCATATAAAAAAATTAAGACTGGTAATAAAGATTACACATATTACTAATTATATTGCTATGAGCTTTAAAGCTGTAAAATAACATTTCATTAAAATGCCAAGAATAATTTTTAAGGGTAGATGTTTAGATGATCCTAACTTGAATTAATCCCTCTTAGTCTGTATACAGTTACAAAATGGACATCATAAAGAATTATTTCAGTTTCACAGATCTGAACAATCTTTCATGCTATGGAACTAAATGAATGCTATGAATCATATGTAATGGTACAGCATTGTACAGACAAATGGACCACATCTCATCTTTTAAGTAAAGCATCTGGAATTAGAACTTAGTTCATTAACTAATTCACTTTTCACTCTCCACCCATTGATACTACACATATTTACTGAACCTCATGCTTCCATGGGATATCAAGAATAAGTATTTCTGATGAGATCCCAGAGTTCTTGGGGTTCATAATCTATTGGTTAGAACTAATTTAACTAGAGCACCCATAGCAACCACTACAGCAAGCAAAGCAACAGGTACTGGTCACTGGGATAGATAATTTGCATATAGTGTTGTTTATCTTTATTTAAAACCCAGGAGATAGGTACCCACAGAACTATGTTAACTCTACTTAGGATTCAGAAACCTTAAATAGCATGCCTCTGACCCCCTGCTAGTAGGGGAGAGAATTAGAATACACAGCCTATCCCTAAGCACAAAGACAGAGACCTGAGTTCCTGGGAGCTCAGGACTCTGGACAACTGCAAGGGAGCCTGCAGGGGACCTACCTAGGCCCTCTGCATGTAGGTGACAGTTGTGTAGTTCTGAGTGAACGATTCCATTTAGCAGAGTACAACAGAAAGACTCAGTAGTATACTCAATGAATTTTAAATGACAAGAAAAAGCCACACTTTTATGAATGTCTTGGAAGAGAATGTGGTCATAAGTCTGGTGGTGCACAGAGAGACAGTCCCACACAGAAGGACAATGAGAGGGCGTGTCGGATGGAAATAAGATGAAATAAGAAATGGGAACAATGTCACAAATCTGTGTCCCTTGAGAAGCCACACAGATGCCCTTCTCAACAGAACCACGCCTCTTTCAACTGCTCTGTAATGATAGAAAATTCACAATGGGACCAGCCCTATCTGAATGGTCTGCCACAGGGAATCACAAAGGCTTAGCAAGCAACCGTGGGGATTGTGTTGGATGCTATCTACAGAACATCAGTAAACTAAGCAGGAAAGTCTTTGTTTCCTATGCACAGGAAGAGTCAATAAACTGTGATAACATAAACTCCTCCCCACCCCCCAGCCCTGCCAGATGCTGACTTTTCCAGTCACAGACTGATATCAAAACAATGGGACAGCTCAGGGTGAAACACCCATCAGGCAACATTCAGAATACTGAAATTTCCTGGGTTCTCCACAGAGACAGATGATCTGAGTTCCTGGGAGCTCAGGACTCTGGACAACTGCAAGGGAGCCTTCAGGGGACCCACCTAGGCCCTCTGCATGTGGGTGACAGTTGTGTAGCTTGGTCTATTTGTGAGGCTCCTAGCAGTGGAATGAGGACCTGTCCCTGGCCCTTGAGCTGGCTTTTGGGAACCTATTCCCCCTGCTAGGTTGCCTTGCCCAGTCTTGTTGTAGAGGGAGAAGCTTAGTCCTGCCTCAACTTGATATGCCAAGCTTTGTTGACTCCCATGGGAGGCCTGCCCCTTCTGAACTGGATGGCGGGGGGGGGGGGGGGGGTGGGGGGGGGGGGGGGGGGGTGTTGTAGATAGGAGGTGGGGGAGAGAACAGAAGGAGAGGAGAGAGAGGAAACTTGTTGGTATGTAAATAAATGAAAAAATTAATTTTTTAAACGTAAATAAAATAAAATTCAAAGTTACAACAAAAAATTTTCTGGGTTTTAAAAACCAAAATCATCTGCTCAATTTCTTCTACTGAATGCCCCCAATCTTTTCTAATATTCAGGAAGTTTAATTATAGGTTGCTGTTTATTTATCCACCAACTCAATGTTTGCTTTTAAGAGTCAAGCATGTGGTCACTGAGCACCATGGTGAAGGTAGAGGGAGACTGTCATTTGTGTTTGAGTTCAAAAGGCTTTGTCCAGTCTCACTATGGCCAGGAAGGTGGGAAAGGAGCCCACTACAGGCAAATACCAAGTTCTTTATGAAGAGAAGACACATAGCAGGTACCTAAAAGAGTGTGTGCGCTGTGATTGAATGAATGAACAGGTCATGAGATTGCAGCGTGCATGAGTGCTGCGAGGGAGGCGAGGAGCTTTGGGAATCCATAGACCTGATGCTGCTCAGGCATAGGCAGACTACTGGTCTTTACACAGAAAGCTACAGTCTCACTGGACTGTCATTGGACCATTTCAAAGGAAGGAAATTTTGCTGTTGAAAATAATGCAAGGATCATATTTCCAGAATTCTGGACTATGTTTTAACAGTATTTTCCCAATACACTGCTGTTACAAACTAAAGTACATATAGCAAGCATCCACCCCATATGCGTTGCAATCATACTACCCAATGCCTATCTGTTTGCCTTTTGGTTTTGCCTGTCATGTCTGGCTATCTATAGACTCTCAAAAGTTATACTAAAACCAAAAAACAAACACAGTTTGAAGACAACATCTCAAAGAAAGCATCAAAACAAAAACCAGAGCAGAGAAGTTAGAGTTGCCTATTAGAGACCTAAAGTACCAATGACTGGGCTGGAGAGATGACTCAGAGGTTAAGAGTACTGGCTGTTCTTCCAGGGGTCCTGAGTTCAATTCCCAGCAAACACATGGTGGCTCTCAACCATCTGTAATGAGATCTAGTGCCCTCTTCTGGCCTGAGAGCATACATGCAGGCAGAACACTGTGTACTTAGTAAATAAATGTTTAAAAGAAATCAAACACCAATGACTAATATGCAGGGGATGCTGAGGTAGTTGGGTCGAACGCAACAACACAGAGCAATGCAAACAGTTTTTGGAAATCCAATAAAAACAAGAAGAAATTCTAAAGACCAAAACATTGCCACCAAGTGAAAAATGTTTTCCGTGGACTTACTAGACTAGACACAGCCCACGAAGGTATCTATAAGAAGGAAAGCCTCAGTAGGCACCTCAAATACTAAGACACAAAGAGAAATACAAGTTCTTTTGAAAACTCAGAATGTCCAGTAGCTAAGACACTGTAACTGAAGTTTCATTGCATAATGAAATGCTAGATGATAAAACAGAGATATTTTGAAACAATAAGGACAGACAAAAGCTCAAAATCACCATGATAGAGCAGGCCACAGACACAGAATCCCCAGAAAACACCAAGAAGGCATTGAGAAATAGCCCGTGCGTATTTTCAAATAACGTTATGTAGTAATAGTTGGTGATGCATTTTCCTTAGGGTACCAAAGCAACCCTTATCCCTCCTGCCTGCTGCCTGTGTCCTACCACCGCTATCCTTCACTAATTCATAAACATTGTGCTTACAAGGGCGTGTAATGTTGAGATCCAGCAGTAGAGGAACGGCTCAGCGGGTAAGAGTTCTAGCTTGCCAATCGTAAGTATCTGAGATCAAAACCCCAATTCCACCTAAGAAATCAGAGCTTTGGCAAGTATCCCCGTAACTACAGTGACGTGTCAAGTGGAGATGGGAGGATTGCTAGGGTTTAACAGCTGCTAGACTAGCTCCAAGCTCAGTAAGAGACCCTGTCTCAAGGGAATAAAGCACAAAGTGATAGCACAGGACTTCTGATGTCCTTCTCTAGCCTCTATGTACTCACATGTTAAGACACCACAGCACAATATACACACAAAAGATAGAGGAAACAAGGAAAGAAGGGAGAGAGGGAGGAAGATATTCCACAAGGATAAGTGACTAGTTGTCCAGGATGCTAATGAAGCACTCATGTGTATACAATAACAGAATGCCAAAATCCTGTGGCAGAAGATGGAAATGCCAGAGTAAGGAAATGAACCCACTATTAGAGCAATGGGATTCAACATGCTCTAATGTATAGACACAGAAGACAGAAAACCAGTGAGTGTATAGATGAACTTAGCACCTTCAACAAATAAATTGATATAACTGACATCTCTAGACTACTTCATCCAATAAGAACATAATACCCATTTCTCTGAAGCTGGGATAAAATACTGAATTAACCACATCTGGGGCCACAAAACATTTTAACAACTTGAAAAGAAATCATACAATGTCTACTTTGAGACAGTAGAATTCTACCAGAAATACCATAACAGGGCTAATTAAAAATCCCAAAATACTTAGAGAAATACAGTTTTAAATTACATGAGTCAAAGATTTCTCAAGCGGACTTTTGTAATATTTTCTTACTAAATGAAAACAAAAACAAAAACTTTTCAGATTTTGTGGATTGCAATGAAAATAGAAATATATAACTATCTATCTATCTAAGATAGATAGACAGACAGACAGACAGATAGAAAGATAGATAGATAGGTAGGTAGATAGATAGATATAGATATGGACATATATACACAGCTCTAAAATTGATCTGTGGTTCTAACTACAAGTCTTCTGCTATAAGTGTATCTACCACAGCTCATTAAAGAAGCTTCTCTTTGCTGCAGATGTGCCACCAAACCCACAGCAGAACACAATGCCAGAGATCAAGGTACAATGAGGAGCCCAGGCCCAACGGATGCATCCATATCACAGCTCCTGCCTCTGTGTCTCAGGGAAACCACAGAAGAAGGGCCTGAAAGACTGTAAGAGCCAGAATACCAGGAAGCCTGGTTTGAAATAGCCTCTCCTGGAAATGTCTGCATGAACAAGACCAGAATAATGGCAATATCAACATATATGCTGAGATGGAAAGGGTAAAAATTTATGGGCTCTCACTCTCAGATAAACAATTATAGACAACTGTGGTGGTTTGAATAGAATGGCCACCATAGGCTCATATACATGAATTCTTATTCACCAGGGAGTGGCACTACTTGAAAAAAATTACAAGGATTGGAAGGTGTGGCCTTGGAGTAGGTGTGCTCTTCTTGAAGGAAATGTGTCACTGGGGGGTAGGCGTTGGAGTTTCAAAAGCCTCCCTCTCTCTGTCTCTCTCTGTCTCTCTCTGTCTCTCTCTGTCTCTCTCTCTCTCTCTCTCTCTCTCTCTCTCTCTTTCTCTCTCTCTCTCTCTGAGCTACTATGCCCCAACCATGATGATCATAGACTAAACCTCTGAAATTGTATTCAAGGCTCCAATTAAATGCTTCTTTTCATAAGAGTTACCTTGGTCATAGTGTCTCTTCATAGCAATAGAGCAGTGACCAACACAGCAAATAATGGTTATATTTACATATTTGTATGTGTGTGTGTGCATGTGTGCATTTGTGTGTGTGTGTGTGTGTGTGTGTGTGCATGTGTTGCAGTAATAAAAGAAAAAGAGTGGAGGTAATTGGGAGAGGTTGGAGAGGGAATGGGAAGGGTTGGAAAGATGTTACCTTGGAGGGGCTAGGGAGAGGAAAGTGAAGGGGAAAGTGAGGTAATCCTTTTTTTTTTATTAAACTGTATTATAAAACAAAACCCCCCAAAATTCAAAAATATGTCCAAAGAGACATCAACATTTTCATCTGGCCTTTTGAATTAAAAATCTACTTCTTTTATCTACATGTATTATATTGTTCCATAGAAATCAATGTAGGGTATAACATGAAAAAAATCAATAAAAATTTTGAAATTAAAAAACCTACATTAACATTTTAGTAAACTAAATATAGAAGAGCAAAATAGATCCAAGATAAAAGTGGAAATTATAACATAATTAAAGTGGAACACAATGAAGATGAAAATAAGAATTCAGTTGAGAAAACAAAACCCAAAGCTGATTTTTTAAAAAGATTAATGAAAATTAATAAGCTTGTTCCCTAGTTTAACTAATAAAACTGAGAAAGGATTCAAACTATTAATATGTAAAGCCGGGCATGGTGGTACACACCTGTTGTGAGTGTCTTGTCGCCGCCCATAAGTTTGAAATTAGCCTGGTTAGCATATCCAGTTTTTGTGTCAAAAAGAAAAAAAATGGAAAAATGAAACAATGAATGAAAGCAAAATTGAGGAGAGGAGAAGATTAAGAAGAAGGAGGAGGAGGAAGAGAAGGAGAAGGAGGAAGAGGAGGAGGAGAATAGAAAAAGGAGGAGGAGGGGGAGGAAGGACACTCTCACTATATAGTACACAAGTCAGTAAAGAATAACAAATTAATACAATGTACAACTCTAGCTTTACTACTTTGCTAACCTAGATGAAATGAACCAACTTTCTGAAGGACATAATGTGTCAAAACTCACCAGATTGGAAACACTCGGTTAGATCATTTTCTACTAAAGAAATTTAATACTAATTGAAACATGTGACTTACAGTATAGTACAATTTTTAAGGTATCACAATGAAAAATGTAACACTCTTGACTTCACTACAGTATTACAATTTTCTTCCCTGTAAAAGACATTATCAGGATAATGAAAGAGAAGCCACAAAGAGAAAATACTTCCAAAAGCAACCTGTAGATGATGAAGAACTGTTACCCATAATACTGAAAGAAGTCTCAAACAAACAATAGGGGGGGGAAGGAAACCACCTGACTGAAAAATGGGCCAAAGCCCATACAACATCACAACAGGGAAGGTCCATACTTAACAAATAAGAGATGCTTTGCGATGTATGTCATCATGGAAATGCAAATTAAACCATGAACTTACCACTCTACACCTGTTAGAGAACACTGGTGATGTCAAACTATCGAGGGGTGAGTGTGGAGCCATGTGGGCTCTCAATCATCACTAGTAAGATTGCCAAGTGATAGAGCCATTTGGCAAGATAATTTCATGATGTTTTGAATCAGTCATACTCTTACTACACAACCCAGCATCTGTGTCCTTGTTATTTACCTAAATTAACTGAAACATATCCAGCAAATGCCTATATGAAAGCTTTATTAAAAACTGAAAACCCAGAAGTGGTCTTAAGGTCTCTCCTAACAGTTGAGTGGATATATTGACTGTGGTATAGAACGGTGGTGGACTGTTATTAGACACGTAAAATAAATAAATGTGGGCTGAAGACATGGCTCAGTAGTTAAAAGCACTTGCTGCTCTTGTGGAGGACCTAAGCTGGGCTGCCAGCAACCACAAAAGGAAACCTACACGTGCCTATTTCTTGAGCTCCAGGAGATCAAACACCCTCGTGTGGCCTCAGTGATCACAAACCCACCCAGAGACACGCATATACACTTAAATTTAAAAGTAAAAAAAAAATTAAAAAGAAGTAAATGATTCAAACAATTAAAAGATGTGAAGGAAACTTAAAAGCACGTCACTCGGTAGAACAGTCAATCTAAAAAGGTTACATCCTACATAATAACAACTGTGACATTTAGAAAAGAAAAGCACAGAAATAATCAAAATGTCAGGTTTTAGGCTGGAGGCTGAGTAGAAGTGGGCGGACCACAGAGTACTGGACCTTCAAAACAGTAAAAGTAGTCTTCACAGCATATAGTAGATACGTGTTATCATCCAGTTTTGAAACCCATGGTGTAAACAGTACCTTAAGTAAATCTTTACCGTAAGTCTCAGACTTTGAGGAAAGGTGAGGGTTCAATGTTAAGTTCATCAGTTATAACAAACACTCCACTGTGAGAAGAGATGTTGGCAGACAGACAGATTTGCTACTAGAAGAGCTACTGAAAGATGAGGGTGAGACAGACAAGCATGGCTTGCAGCAGGGCACTCTATATCCCCACCTGGAGAGATACGCCTTTTCACACGAAAATAGCTGTTTTAAAATTATTAATTCAATTTATTCTTCAGTGTGTAGTAACAAAGCCTTTTGACCTAGCTCTTCATGGATTTTAGAACCCATCAAAGAGATAACAGGTTTTGTTTGTTTGTTTGTTTTTGGTTTTTTTTCTGAAAGGAAATTTAAGTTACAAGTGGGTATTTATGTCAAAAGCTACCAACTCTACATGCAGACCCAGTGATTTTTTTATTCTATAATACTGTCTATTTGTATTATATATCTTTAAATCTTGCTATGAATAATATAAATTATTTTATATTATAGGATTATACTTATTTTAGCTTTGTTGGAAAGTTATCTTTTAATAGACAGAAAACAGAAGAGAAACAATGTAAGCTCTTAGTTAATTTAACAACCACTCAACAAACATTTGAAAGTTTCCTTTTTTAACAAACCAATCCCAAGAGAAAGTGATTCCTCTCCAGAAAACAAAGCTATGACCCACATGTCATCATCTACCTGAAGAGCACTTATCCAGACCTGAAACAAAAAGCCTGTGAGGAGACTCATCTGTCTCTGGGTACCACTTCTCTACAGAAACTCTAAACTAAAGAGCGACAGCAATTATCACATCACAGTCCTCTCAGTACCAAAACATATTGTCACCACTATTTTGACTAGCAAAGCAAACACAGGCCCATACCAAATAAGATCATCAGTAAAATAAAATAAAATGTGTTAGCAAATTGAATATATATTACTTGGTGATAGCAAACAAAGCTCATATGTAATCACCACACACATGTACATGCAAACAAATATTAAGAAGGATGATGGACAGCCATGTTCTCTACAACATGACAGTCCTTAAGAAATTTTGTTAATTTTATACTCCATTTGAACATTATAAATGAAGTAAAACATTTGGACTTCACAAATGAATAATAGGCCACAATTAATTATGTCTCAGATATCAGAGGTATATAGGAAGAAATCTATTTTGGGGGTCTTATGAATCCACTAACTCCTAGGTATCAACTTATAATAGCCACATGACATTTCTTAATGTTCCACAGTGAAGATTAATAACTCATTTTTTTCAAATCTTACTTTCCTCACAGTAGTCTGTGAATATGATACACCCATAAATCTCATCTTGACTAAACCTAAAATTATACAGCAGAGCCTGTCTGATTGAGATGTAAGTACTGAACTAAAGTAGGACTCAGTTCATCAAAAGTTTTACTTAGGTTTCTGAATAACTGTCAGCATATTTCAGTTGAGTATTATATAATTCAGAGCCATTTAATGGATAATGATGTAAAATGTGATTGTAGCATATTCCTTCAGTCTCAATCATTTGAATTCGGATAATTCCAGTGATGTGTCTTAAAGGAAAAATCTACACTTAAAACACTTTAGCAGGACATGAATATTATTAAGCAGAATTTTCCTAGTTCAATATCATTCTAGCAGTAAAATGTTTATATTCAATGAGATTCAAAGAAATCTAGCTTCTTTATAACTCCATCCAGCCCCATTTATACATATGCTTATTGGTTTTGTTTACATGAATTCTTCAAATTATCACTTCATACATATAAAAGATATAAGACAATTCCAGCAGATTTTTGTTTAATTTGACCTACTCTTAAAATATGTTGAAATGAAAATGTGTGAGGCATAAACAATAAGATGGAATCATATCAGAAATTAACTCCTTCACCTGAATTTCAAAGAAGTATAATACCCACACACATTGTAGTCAGCAAGGCTTGTGCATAACTATAAAGCATTCAGAATACTTTAAAGTCATGATACTTTAAAAATCTACTTAATGTTATATTTACAAGTTTAATATCCATTAGTTATTTTTCTAGATCCAAGTTCTAGAGATTGAATCCAGGTCATACTCAATGAAAACTAAGTAATTAACTTATCATTAAGAGACGACCTTCAGCTCAATTCTACAAATATTTTTCTGTACCTAGTGTATTTCAGACACAATGTATTCTTCAAAGAATTTACAATCTGAGAGATCAATATTTAAACACCAAATTATAATTAAATGTGACCGGTCCTATGAAAGCAAAGGATGCCATAAAATCAAGCATAAAGTCCTAAACAAAGTGTGAGCAAGTCAATCAAATGAAAAGTAGTTTCTGCGGCTTTAACAAATGCATAGACAGCTGTGTCCAGTAGCTGTTTAAGCTGGTCACAATAGTCAGAAAGTTTAATATGGCTCCTCTTCGTGTGAAGAACTTAATTAAGCAAGCATAAAGATGACTGTCTGTCTTCAAGTACTCTCCGTAATAGGAAGAAAAGATGAATATGACTATGAGCATGTGGAAAGAGATATTACCTTAGCAGAAGTCTAGGAAGTTATCATGAAAGAGATTGAGAGCTAGACCTGGTAGCTAAGTATGTAGGAACTTGAGGAAGAGTATAGAAAAAAAGCAGTGCAGCAAGATGTAGTGCCATGTGTAAGGACCACGGAGTAGGAGGTAATAGGTTAAAAAATAGTCACTGTAAAGAAGAAACTGGATAAGAGCAGACATGCCATAGACTAGGACTGTGAGGTTGATGGAACTTTCATATCTGGGGTATTTACTGTTTTCATTTTCTTCATCCCAATGAATTTCACCCATGATTTTTTAAGGGATAAATAAATTTTGCTCAACAAAAAGAGTTGCTTAAAGTAAGAGTTGCTATGTGATAAGAGTAAAGGGATTCAAGCAGAAAAGGAAAATGGATTGAAGAGATCTTTCAAAATGCATTGTTGAAAAACAAAGTTCTCTGGCTTAAGAACTGGAAGGACAGTGATGGCTATCTCTATAAAATTGGCTTTTTGACAGGATTTGGAATTGTATATTATTTTTTGCCAGCTATGCATCTGACAGATGATTCATGATGAGAATATACAAAGAATTAAAGAAGCTAAGTACCACGAATCAAACATTCTAATTTTTTAAATGGGTAAGAGGGGAGTAAAATAATCAGCAGTTTAACCTGGCTGTGAACCCTGGCAGCTACAACGATGGCTGGCCTTTCATGATATGTTCACTGATACAGCAGTGGCACAAATGTTAGGAGAGTAACCAACCACTTTCTGATTGGATTTAAGACTCATTCATGTCCAGTATATTTAACAGGATCAGAAATTTGTGACTCGGTTATAGGAGCTAGAAGAAAATCTAATATTATTTTTCTACTAATTGTATATAGTAATAAATTACCATGTAAGTTCTTTTATGCTTACCCATAGATCTAAATGTTAATCTCTAAATGTTAATTAGAGAAGCTTCTTTACAAAGTAGATGGTGACTAAGGCAGAGAATCACAGTTGGTCAACACATGGAGAATAAATAGGACCGTATTATCACATCTGTTTCTGCAAATAACATTAGAGATCATCGCAGAAGAGGGAGCATGGAGACTGTAAGAGCCAGAGGTAGTGGGCATCTGTAGCAAAACAGCATTTTATAAACACAATAGCACCATTGCAGACATGAACTCTCAGCACCTGAGCCTGTATGCCCAAGATCTGTGTAACAACAAGCTAGACAAAATTCCAGTATAAATGAGGGTGGGCCACATGGTATGTTCTCTAAAGAAGAAATACAAATGGTGATGGAACATTTAAAGGTGTACTTGATACTTCTACCCTTTAGGAAACTGTGAGATTTCGTGTCACCCCATTAGAATGACTATCCTGAAGAATTACTAAGAATAACTAATGCAGGTATAGCTGTGGGGAAGGAAACTCTCACCCAGTATTATAATCTAGCATAAGCTGGTGCATTCTGGAGGTTTCTCAAAAAATAATAAAATAAAATGATAGCTACCACATGACCTCATGACCCAGATACACACTCCTGGGCAAAGGACACTATGTCCTATGAAGTGGATACTTACATATTTATGTCCATTGTTGTTCTATTCACAATAACTAGTAGATAGAAGCAGCTTGTATGTCCGCTAATTAATGAATGGATAATGAAAAATGAAAATACACAGTGTGACTCCTTTGCAAAGAAAAAATGAATTATGACATTTTCAGAGAAATGAATGGAATTGGGGGAAAAAATACAGACTAAGGCAACCCAAGCCCATAAAGACAATGCCATGTGTACTCTCTTATATGCGGCTCCTAGCTTTGACTCTTCAATTATTTTTAGTCAGGTTTGTGTAACACTGAGTACCTGTGGAAACTAGGAAACAAGAGAATGTAGGGGGAGGTAGCTGACTTCATGGGAGCTTAAATACTAATATTTATTAAGAGGAGTCAACAAACATGTTTAAATGATACTCTGTATTTCTTAGTCACTTATCAGGTAAAGCAAAACTCTCCTGTAATGCTTGACTGTACTATTTTTCATCCCCAGTGACCTTTTGATATTATTTTCATTATGAAGTAGCAAATGTTCTTTCAATGGTGCAGAGAATAAATGGGAAACAGGACTGGCTTCTTTAAAAGGTCATGTTTCAAATATTTTTGGAAAGTTACCAATGCACTTTTTAAAAAATTCTCCATGTTCTAAAATAGATCTGAAGTCACAAAAGAAAATGTTTGTGATAAAAATCCAAAACTCACTGTTTTTTAAATATCTTGCATCATTCTGTTACACATGTACTACATTTACCATTTTTATTACATTCTAGTGTTTGCATTTGGGATGATACCAATATAATGTCAATTTATTTGAACTTTATAAAAGAAATTCATGGGCTATTTAATTTGAGTGAAATGAATATATATAATATATGTATATATACGTATATATATTCATTTTCATATTTTTAAGACCTAAAGTGTCATATAAAGGTTTACTCATAAGGAAAAAAACCTAAACAATTAAAATGGCTCTAAACTCTCTTTGACTTGTATTTTTATATCTTTTATCTACTTTATGGGTTGATATATGATCATCAATTAATGAAGTCATTTCTATCATAATAAAATGTCATCATTAGAACTAGTCTAACAATTTTCTAAAGAGTATGATTGGGGCATTTTAGGTAGTTAAATATTAAAATAATCTAATTGAAAATGAGACTTTGAGATTATTCATTTTGATTGACAAACTACAGACACTGACTTTGTTCATAAGTACATTTCCATCACTCAATTTTTATAGAGACTGCCATCATTTATGAGAAAAGGGTAAAATTGTTCTTGCCTTTGTTTTACTTAGCAGTATAGATGATAGTTTTTTGGCTTTCTGTGTTTCATATGCACTTATTAATAGAATATCTACAATGTCAAATTTCTCGTGTACTGTGTCACGTTAGGAATGACCTTCAGTTGTACAGATGTCATAGACTCACCTCCTGTTGTAACTGAAGAACAATGTTTCGTGGGTAATCAAGGAAACATACATCTGCTTTCAATTTTGATGGATACAAAAAGTATATATCCAAGAACCATTAATTCAATGGGGATAATGAAAGAAGCTGGTGGACTAGTTGAAAGCCCCGGAATGCGAAAGCTTAGCAATGAGCCACAAGTTAAATCACACACCGCAGGCATTCAAGTGACCATCTTCACACTTCTTCTTGGGAGAGCTTTCAGATACAGGCAGGTAATAAAGCCTGCCTATAATCTCACACCCAAAAGCTTGCACAGCCCCTCAAAATGGTCCTCTGACGTACACATGGCACACATGCACACACACACACACACACACACACACACACATAAACTAATAAAATATTTTTAAATCTATAAAGAATCTGGATAGACTTACTGTGATAGAAAGGATGTCTCCTAAATCTTTTTTCTGTATCACTTAATCTAAAGAAAGAATAAAACTCAAATGCTAAGTGATACTGTAATTTGGAATATACAGAGAAATTTCTAGTAGAATTTCATACTCGGGATCTTTTCTCCATACATTTTTAGAAAAGAAACCGATTTAAAAAAATAAAGAAAACAGTTTTGCACAGATGACAAAAAGAAGAGAACAAACTGTATTAGAAATAATTTTCTGTGACTGTAGTATAATATAATATCTCCCCTATAAAAGATGCTGACATCTTAATCCCCAGAACTTCAAAAGAAAACTGGATATGCAATTTTAAACTGCACAAGGAACTCTGTAGATGTAATAAAGGTTCTTAAAATGGATATATAACCTTGGATCAGCTGTCCAGGTCCAATGTAACCCGAAGGGTCTCACATGGAGATAGGATAGGCAGACAGAAGAAGACATGGCAGTAAGTGCTGAAGTCAACATGATTCAGGAAACTAACCAAAGAAGCTGTTTCTGGAGAAACAGAAACTCCTGGAGCCCCTAGAAAGGAACTAAGCCTTGCCTATGCCCTGAGCTTAGCCCAGGGCAGCTGTGCCAGGACTTTGCCCACCAGACTCCAAGACAAGAAATTTCTGTCCTGATTTCAAACTGCTACGATGTTATCAAAATTGTTATAGCAGCAATGAGAAATAAATGAAGATACGTTTTTATTAATTCTGCGTTTTATTTTCTCATTCTAGTGACATTGTGAATTTTGCTGAGGACTTCCAAGAAACAGCCAGCCTACAAATGCTGAGAATATGGATTTCCCAATCATAGCTAGACTTGAGAAAATGCTGGCAAAAAAAAAAAAAGTTCCCCAAATACAATGCCTTCCATTAACCTCTTGATGCTACCAAAATGCTCCTATAGCAGAAATTATACTGGTAAACACCCTGGTAAAGTCCCTCCCGACTTCTTTAACTCACTCCCTCTCCCTCCCTCTCTTTCTCTCTCTCTTTCCTCTTTCTTTCTCTCCCTTCATCCCTTCTTTTCACAATGATCTTAACAAAATATAGATGAAAAGAAATAAAGCTAGAAAATGAGGCAGAAGACAATTGATAAAGAGGCGAATACAACTCTAAGCTTTGTTCTTAAAAACCTATTAAACTACTGGGAGTTTGGGGGAAGAGAGCATTACAGTCAGTTTACCTCTTCAGAAGTATGCCTCCAGCAATGATATGGAGACTCAGTTATTAAAAGACCATCCTAGAACCAAGAACAAATAGCAATTTTCAGTAACTTGGGAGAATATAATAGAGGGCCCAAGAGAAGGCAGTAGTTTTTGTAGTGATTAACTATAAGCCAAGTGTTAATCATAACATAGACAAAGTAATTATTAACAATATGTGTAGCTCTGATGAAATTACACAGGCAAGAAAGAGGAGAAGAATAGTCACATACGATTCTGTGATGTGAAATAAGAAAAAGCATAGAGGTGAATTACCAAATGAAGTATGTTTTGAAGAAAAGACAATAAGTTCAGCATAAGCTTAATGAAATTGGAGTTTGAGGAGCATCTCAGAGGCAGTCAGTGCACAGCTGAGGTACAGGTAGAAGTGCGGACTTGGAAGAAATCACTGAGTCCCTTTCTTTTTTTATAAAATCATCCAGGAGAACAAAAATCTGAAGGACAGAGCATTCAGAATTCTGAGGAGCACCAAGGGGTGGAAGAAACAAAGACTGTCACAAATGTACCAGGAAATGAGGACAGTGTAAGATCACAAGGTCAAAGTAGGGCAAAGTGTGAGGAAGAGAGCATTTAACAAAGTCACATGCCACAGAGAAGAGAGAGGACAATGAGAAGGAGACGCTGTTAGCAGAGCTGGAGATAAGTGGGTCACTGGGGATTCTCAGGAGAACCCTTCTCAGGCATGGACCGAGAGTGGGAAGCAGCGTGCAGGGACAGTGAATTGTGAACAAGGAGATCTCATGCCTTAGACGGGGTGCCGACCCCCTCCCTCCACAAGCTTCGTGATAATTTAGTTTGAAAGGCCAGCTATGTAAGAATGCCTTCCAAGTTTGTTTCTCTGTACCAGAGCTCCATGTGATGTAGCATCAAGGATGCAGTGACTTGTGACGTAGGGGGCACTCAACACCAAGCTCTCCTTACCCTTTGTATAGGTGACGCCATCCAGTGGTTTCCAAGGAATACTTTAAAGGTTGTACTCATGCTCTAAAGTTCTCCTATTTTTTAAATTCATGTGTACGCACTGGGGGTTGGGGGTACCTAATCATAAACAAGAAGATACATTTTGCAGTTTTTAGTAATTGCAATGGTTCTGCGATGAAGAGAGGTGTAGGTGTATGTACATATATGTTTGCATGTGTGCTTACAGACAGAGACAACACAGTGTTTATAGGCAAAAGGTAATCAGTTATTAAACACAGGCAGAAGACCCAAGGGAAAGGGGTGATTGATTAGGTAGCTGGCTGAAAATAAATTTTAGACCAAAGCGAAGACCCAAGTTTTATTGGAAATATTCTCTTTCTAGGGAAAAGAATCTAACATTTTAGAAATCTGAGAAGGGACTGAGAATCACTTTCCGTATTGTATTATCTCAATATGGTTATTTACAAAGTCATCTGCTGGTAATGTAGAGAGGGCAAAAAGGTCTGAAGCTGGATGAGCAAAGCTGAATATAAGAGATTTGCCCAATGAGATGGAAGACGGGCTAGAGTGCTGCCAGGTGGACAAGAAGGCCCAGCTGCAACTGAAGACTTGTAGAGATAGTATTCCATATTGTTGTAGGACTGTCTTCTACGACAGCAGCATGCCAACTGCACTGGCCATGGATGAACTAGTGGAATAGAAGAAGAAAGAGACAAGACATGTAATTCTAATTAGGAAAGCGAGGATGTGAAAGTGACTAAGAGCTGGGTCAAGAGGGAAGAAAGTGGAGGATCCAGTGAATGAGGGGACTCCATTAGACCAAAGAGAATACACAGAAAAGAGAGAGCAGAAGAGCTGAAGGCTGACTCTGAGGTCTAGCCTAGGGCCTTGGAACCCTTCTCAACACACTTGAACCTCAGAATCAAGATCTCACTGATCTACCCTTGTCGACTTTTCACAATACTTGCATCTTTCCCTGCAATTGTTCACTAAGCATTCAAGGAGATGCTCAACCTAACAGCAAATTCTCATGCTTGTTAACAACGAATGTTCTGGTCATCACAGCAAATACTCTACCACAAAAGAGGTATGGGAAGTAAGCTTGTCCATCAACCATGCTTCTTCAGACTTAAGTAGCAAACATGGCTCTGATTTCTTTGTTATGACTTGTACTTTACAATGACAAAATGGTAGACATTTTCTTAACATTAAATACTGCCACTTCCCATGAGCACAGCAAAAATAGTGATGTAGTGCACAGACAATTTGACATTTCAATGTTTCTACATTCTACAAATGGTAACTTCACTCTCCATCAGAGGCTTAAATATATACACATATGTGTATATATATATATGTATATTATATATAATACAGACTAAATTTTTTAATATGCAGCTGTAAGATTATAGGATAAGCAACCAAGTAGCATTGAATTTGATTTTTATACAATAATATTTATTCACATAGAATTTTTATATCCATTGATTCGTCCTTTTTATGATCTCTAACTTAATCACCTATAACAACCATTCCTTATTTATATTTCAGTTAATTAGCTAAGGTGCAGAGAAATGAAGATTACAGATTCAAAAGCAAACCCATTCTACTTACCTCTATCCTTGTGCTCACTTCTAAGTTAAAAATTACATTCATAGTCTTAATGATAATAGCGCAACTTGCTGAATACATACTGTTTGCTTTGAAGTATATCCATTTCTTGTTGTTCTGTCTACCTTTTCTCATCTAACTATCATGTCCAGCCAGTGAGTTGAGAATCCTTACTCACTATGCCCTACACAATCTGTTAAAGATTGGAAGTATGTGATAGAACAAAGCAAGCATCCAAAACCAATTCCTTGCTTCTAACCAGTAGCCATCATGAAAGTTTTGCTACACAAGATAACAAATATCTTCATGAAAATTTCTAATGCTGAGGAGGGAATTTCAAAAATCATCTCTTTGTAAGATAAATTGTATAATACTTTTGCATAGTCTACTAAAACAATCTTAAATATGTAAATGATGCAAAGCATCTTGATGATCACTGAAACAGTATAAATAATGATATTACAGTTTGTTAAGAATATGTAATATTTAAACATATATACCCAAAGCCCCTCTGATAGCATTCTTTTTAGTTAGAAATTTTGCATAGCTGTCTCACTCATGTAAAAGGCTTAATTGCTAAGAACAATTACTCATAATATGGCTAGGATACATAAACTTGAAAGCAAAGCCAAAGTAAGCTTTCTTTCTCTTGATCAATCACAAATT
>CABHPP010148138.1:23400-37390 GCA_902168425.1 Peromyscus attwateri | reverse complement strand
ACACACACACACACATACACACACATATACACACATACACAGACACACAGACAGAGACAGACACACACATGTACACACACACATACACACAGACACATACATATACACACATAAACATACAGACACACACATAAAACACACACACAGACGTACACATACATACACAGACATATACAAAGACACACACACATACACACACACACACTCCATGTTTGCATGAACTTGTAATCCCAGCATTGGGGAGGTGGAGACAGACTGATCCCTAGGGGCTCTCCTGATCAGCCAGCTAATCAGCGAGCCCAAGATCCCAGTGAGAGATCCTGTCTCCAAAACCATGGTGGACAGCTCCTGAGGGACTAAACCTAAGATTGCCCCAGGTGTCCACACGCATGTGCACTCATGTATATAATACACACATTTGCATAAACATAATACTGGTTACATGTTGAAATGGTTGTGTTTTAGATATACTGTGTTAGGGGAAACATACTTTTGATATTAATTTTACCTGTTTCCTTTTTCTTTTTAAAAGGTAGTTCCTAGAAAAAAAAACATAATTATGTATGTGGCTTGTTTACATTACATTTTTATTGGGTGGTGTTGCTCTGAGTCTTAGAACCATTCAGACCCTCAGAGATAACTTAGCCGGTTCTCTGACCACCTGGGGAAACTGAGGCACAGAAAGTATGACATCATACCCACAGCCACCAAGGGATCCAGGCCTTTGGATTTTGTGGCCAAGAGCTCTTTTGGTAACTCCTTTTAAGGTCGTGGATCTGAGTGGTGGAGGAGCTAGGAGGTGCCTTAGCTTCTCTGGCTGTCACACCCACCCACACCCCAATTAATGGCTCCCTCTGGAAGAAACACAGGCAGCGGCTGAGGGAGGGACCCGCTGCTGCTGGCTTCCTTCCAGCTCCCACTTCCCTCCTTTCTCACTGAGGGCTGACCTCCACCTCACAGCTTTTACAAGGGTCACAGTGGAGTCTGTTTGCTGGGCACTGCCCAGGGCTCCAGGCAAGTCCCTGCTGTTGTCTACTTTTCTCCTGTGTCCCCAGGTGCAGGCAAGGGACACAGCCGCAGAGTTCTCGGCTGCCCCATGAGGAAGTCCCCAACAGCTCAGAATTTATAGTGGAGTGATATCCTTGAACTCTTTCTGTCTCTTGACCCACTCCCTGCCTCCAGCGCTTCCTCAAACGGCCCTCTGGGAGATCCTGTGTTGGGCACTGGCCTGGAGAGTTGTTAGAGACTGAATTTCTGTGTACAGTGGTTAGAGTCAGGTCTGTGGCATTAGTCAGCCCAGTTTTGAATCTGGGTTTAGCACAAGGAGACTAAGCATCCCAGTCACACTGGGAGTCGAAGCTTCCAGGACCTGCTGCAAGAATGCGCCTCTTTGTGTGATGTCACCTTGATGGGTTTCCTGTCACAGCGTTTGATTAGCCTCTGTTCTGAGCAGGGCTTGTGCTGCATCAGTGGGCACACAGTGAACTGTCAAGGTCAGCATCCTCCAGGGATTCACAGTGTACAGCTGAAGCCGGGGATTGGGCGTGATTGAGAAGGAAGGAGCTGACCAGGGGCTGGAGCGGAGGTGGGTGGGGCGTTGGGGAGCAGAGGCAGGAGCAGCTGCTGGTGGGTGGTGAGGGGGAGCGCTGCACAGGAGGCCCTGCAGGTGGCCACATCTGGCTGGGAGTTCTCAGATGGAAAGACAAATGTCATGCTAGGTACAGAGAGGGACTTGAGGTGTACCCTAAGGAATGAGAATGCAGGTGAGTCCCTGAGGGAGTTGGAGATCGAGACCTGCCAGGCAGCGGGGTCAGGCCAGGTTAGGATGGGTGTCAAATACCAGGAACCAGGAGGGACAGTAGACACCTGGTGTTGTGAATGCAGGTATTATGGAGGTCATACATTTTACTGACAGGTAGCAGGCTTGTATTTGACTGGCTAAGACATAGGAACCTGCCCTCTTCAAGTGCCCTTATGAGATCTGACATTGCCTAATGCAGTCTGCAGGCTCACTGAAAATATTAACACAGTTTTTGATTACTATTATTTTTCTGAGACAAGGTCTCATGTAGCCCAGGCTGGCCTCAAACTATGTAGCTGAGGATGATCTTGAAAATTTGATCTTCCTGTCTCCTTCTGGAACTACAAGTATCTGCTGTCATGCCCAGCTTATTTGGTACCTGGGCTTTGTGCATGCTAGGCAAGCATCCCACCAGCTGAGCTACACTCTAGCCCAGCTCTTGGGTTTTTTTTTCAAGAGAAACTAGAAGTTTGTATTTTGACGTAAAATCTTTCCTCTTTAGATTTTCTATTATGAAAAAACCATATAAAATCATCTACTGTAGTGAATTTCTATAGTCTAGTGTAGAACTATTTCTCCTTTAACTAGACTTGCCAATCATTAGCCACATTACCATGTTGCTTCACCTTTTATACATGTATTTTTTCTGAAATAGTCTATACTTTAGGTATCACAAGATAATTCATCTCAAAGTACTTCAAAATGCACTTCTAGAAAGCAGTGGCATTTGGGCTGGTGAGATGGCTCAGCAGGTATCTTAGTCAGAGTTTTTATTGTTGTGAAGAGACTCCGTGAAACACGGCAACTCTTATAAAGGAAAACATTTAATTGGGGTGGCTCCCTTATAGTTCAGAGGCTTAGTTATTATCCTCCTGGTGGGGCATGGTGGCGTGCAGGCAGACATGGTGCTGGAGAAGGAGCTGAGAGTCCTACATCTTGATCTGAAGGCAAGAGGAAGTGAGCTGTCTCTAAAGAGTGTAGCTTGAGCATAGGGGACCTCAATGCTCATCCCCACAGTGACACACTTCCTCCAACAAGGCCACACTTCCTAATAGCTCTACTCCCTTTGGGGGCCACTTGCTTTCAAACCATTAAGCAAGCATTCCACCAACTGAGCTACACCCAGCCCAGTTCTTTTTTTTTTTTTCAAGAAAAACTGGAAGTATGGACTTTTTCATAAAAGTTTTTTTCTTTTTTTTTTTTTTTTCTGAGACAAGGTTTCTCTGTGTAACTTTGGAGCCTGTCCTAGAACTCATTCTGTAGACCAGGCTGGCCTTGAACTCACAGAGATCCACCTGCCTCTGCCTCCCAAGTGCTGGGATTAAAGGTGTGCGCCACCACCACCTGGCTCACCTGTTTAGATTTTTTATTATGAAAACATATAAAACAGTCTAGTGTATCGAGGAACCATTTCTTCTTTAACCAGACTTGCCAATCATTAGTAGCATTACCATGTTGCTTCATCTTTTATACATGTAGTTTTTTTGTTTTGTTTTTTGGAAATAGTCTACACTGTACATGTCATGAGATAATTCATCTCAAAATACTTGAAAATGCACCTCTGAAAAGCAATGGCATTTGGGCTGCTGAGATGGCTCAGCACACAAAGGTACTTGTCACCAAGCCTGATGACCTGAGTTGGATCCCTGAGACTCCTTCAAGTCGTTCTCTGACCTCCACACATGCACTGTAGCACACATACACTGTAGCACACATGCCCCCACCCTGCACACATGCATAGAAAACAAATAAGGGAACATAATAAAATTGTAAATGTAAGAGCATTGCCTACATAACTCCAATGCTGTTAGTGTGCTTAATAGCTCAACCTCGATTCTGTGTGGGCCCTTTCCTAGTTTGAGCCAATGCGTTTCATATCTGGTTTGCTCAGATGAGATGTCTCAGCACGGTTTTGATTAGCTTTTCTTCGATGACTGAGGATGTTAGTCAACTATCTTGAGTTCGTTGGCTCTTTATGTATTTTCTTCAAAGAAATATCATTTCTCCATTTTTAACTGGGTTCTCTCCCCATGCCCAACTTTTTGAGATAGGATCCTGCTCTACAGCCCCCAGGCTGGCCTTGAACTTGTAAACCTGAATCTCCAGGGTGCTGCCATTACAGACTTGTGTCATCACATCTGTCTGTATTTTTTCTTTTTAATTAAGCTGTACAGGGTCTTTATAGAGTCTGAATGTAAGCCCTTTATTAGACACAATTTTTGTGACTTGCAAATATTTTGTCCATTCTGTGGATTGCTCCCCGCCCCTACCCTTGTAGTGAGGACTGAACCCAGGGCATGGACCATGCCAGGCAAATGTTCTGCCCCTGAGCTACACCCCGAGCCCTTTCTTTATTTGATTTTGTAATGAGACCTCACTAGTTGCCCAGGGTGGCCTTGAATTTGTGACCCTCCTACTTCAGTCTCTGGTGTCACCAGTGTGTGCCACAATGCTCGTCTATTTCCACTTTGTTTTTATTTATTTTTTATTGATTTTTAAAATTAGTACAGAGTTCTCACTTTAGTGACAGTACCCTTTGAAGCACCCAGGTTCTTAACTTTGATGATGTCTAGTTTATCGACCTTTTTTTTCTTTTGCTGCCTGAGAAAACATTGTCTAATCCAAAACTCTGTTTCTTGAGACAGGGTCTCACTATGTAGCCCTGGCTGTCTTGGAACTCATTATGTAGACCAGGCTGGCTGCGACTCACAGAGATCTGCCTGTCTTTGCCTCCCGAGTGCTGGGATTAAAGGTGTGTGCCACCACATCAGGGTCAGCTGGATTTCTTATGCTACTGTTGTTTCCTGTATGTTTTTTCCCCTACTTTCTACCTTCCTGGTAACTTTTATCTAAAATAGATTCAGGAGCAACTTCTCTGGCATGAAGCCTTACTAAGTGGGTCTATACACTTCATATTGTTTCCCATGAAGTCACATAACGAAATCTTCTCAAGTTCTTTGCATGATCAGAGAACTCAGATCAGATCAGAGAACTCAGTCCCAGAAGAGGGGAGGGGTGGAGGGGAGAGGAGAGGAGAGGCCCTGAAGGAGGTGTGGGAAAAGAGAAGCTGAAGAAGCAGGGAGAGACACAACACGTCTTCAACTAAGCCTCAGTGCTCACATCCAAGTGGGGAGGTCTGGGGATCTGCCTGTCTTCCTCACCCACCCAGGCGCTGGGTACCACCGCGTCTGGCTTTTATGTGGGTGCTGCAAAGCCCACTCAGGTCCTTTTGTCTACACGGCAGGCCCTTTACTGATGAGGGTGTCTCTCCAGCCCTCTTTTCCCATCTTAAACACTGTTCTACAGCACACTCATTAACATTCAAGGAAGGGCATAATAATAAAAAAATAAAATAAAACCCCTCCTGCCCTAGCTGCTTCTGAAGGCACCGCTGTTAAGAGATCATTGGGAAATTCTACCATTTGCCTCTCTGCTCTTGCTTGGTTCTATTTTTCATAACTACAGATGCCTTCATAATGTTCCGAGAGCTTTACAGGAGCTATAAGATACCCCTCCCCCCATTATTTGTTGGCACCATGATTTAGTTAACCAGATCTTTCTTCATGGTGCCTGAAAACATTTAATGTCTTCATGACCACAAACTAGGCTGTAGTGGATACTATAGGGCCCCTCTCCTTGCTCACAGCAGCTGGTTAAGGGAATGGTTCAGCCAGGAAACTTCTCAGAGACATTCAAGCATCATTAGGGCTCATTGGAACCATGTAAGTCCCACTTATTCATGGGACATGCTCTAAGACGTAACAACAAGCATTTGTAATACTGAACCCTTATACACTGATATTTTTCCTCTGTAAGAACCCACTGTAAAGGTTAATTTCTAAATTAAGTGCAGTAGGAGATTTTTCAACAACAGTTAGAGATACAACAGAGCACTTAGAATCCGAGACTATAACAGAAGTTAGTGAAACATGTGCACATGAATCTGTCGTTCAGGAATTTCCATTTTGTTAGCATCTTTGGGTCTGAGCTGTGGTGTACTTCAGCTGGTAGAGTGCTTGTCTATCATGCGTGAAGCCCCCGGTTTGGTCCCCAGCACCACATAAGCCAGGCATGGCGGCACACGCCTGCAGTCGCAGCATTTGGGAGGTCAGAGCAGGAGGATGAGCAAGTTCAAAGTCATCCTCAGCTACAGAGTGAGTTGGAGGCCAGCCTTGGCTATGTGAGACTCTGTCTTAAAAAATAAAACAAATCCATGGTGGACCTCGGGCATAATGCTGCCTCGCCCACGTCTCCGCAAGGAGTCTTGATAGCCACCTCACCTGGCTCTTCTGGTGAGGTCCATGCTACCGTGGAGTAGCTTAACACAAACAGACACACTCCTGGACCATCTCCAGCGGCCACACCACTCCTGTACATCTCACACGTATTTTAAGAACATTGTTGCAGGGGTGAGTTATGTGCCTGAAGGGGAACTTTCTGGGGCTAAACAGTGTGTGTGTGCTTGCCCTCAGACCCCCCATCGTCTCCAAGGGGCTCTCACCAGATGGACACTCCACCCAGCCTCATTGCCAACACCATGCATTTCGCCTTTTGCTTCTTTGTCAATTATTTGAGGACATGACCACATGTGTCATGCTCTCGGGACCACTTTCAACATCCCCACAGACAGCTGCATGGTGTCTTCCCTGTGGCTTGTCTCCTGACATTCCTGGTAGAAGATTCCATCATCGAGTGTGTTAACCTCCCCAGAAATGGGTTGAGATGGCAGAGAGTCTCCAGCTCAGAGTCTTGCCATTCCCTGAGTCCTTCTTTTGTGACTCACCAGATGGACAAAATCCCTCTGCCGCCCAGAGAGACTGAAGACTGTGGAGGATGGAATTTCCTGAGTTGTCAGGGTGGGACTCTCGTGGTATACATGAGGCAGCTGTGGCTTCAAGGCAGAGAGTGTGTTAGGGAGACCTTCCAAGCTTGGCGAGCAGAGAACCCAGGCGAACATCCAGTTCGAAGCTGTCCTCAGAGAAATGAAGCCCGGTGTGCTGGATTCATAATGGAGAAACAGAGACCTGGGAAGTGGGAGGGGCCCAGCCAGGGTGTGTGGTGTGAGCAGATGGGAGATGGCCTTGTGAAGCTTCAGTTGGCTTCTGGACACATAAATGGATCTAATGGACAAAGGACAGGGGCCTGTGTGGTGGACAGAGGGGCTTTACTTCCCTACCCCTAGCCCTGTGAACTGACCTTCTAGACAGCCAAAGGGCCTCTCTACCTTATTTTTTTTAGCCTGACTAGAGAAGTCAGAGAATGGACAGGCTGGCGGTCTACAACTTCAGGAGAAAAGTGCCCTTTGCTGTACATGTCCAGGTATCCCCACTTCCAGGGGAGGCCAGTGCTTGGCCTGACCCTGGCACCTTAGCTGAGTTCCAGGGATTTAGGGGTCAGCATTGGAAGGGGCCGGATGCCAGAGTGCTGGAATTAGGAGTGTAGATGAAGTTACCATGGCTGCTGCAGGAGGAAAGCCTGAGAACTCAAGGTCATAGTCAGGGTCTGGAGGCTTGGCCCCCAGTCCTATGTACTGATTACACGGCCTCTCTGTAACCTTCCCCGCTGTATCCTCTATAAGCTAGAGGTCAGGACAGGAGTGGCTAGGTGGGCTGGAGAGAGGACCTGGAGGGTGTTCAGCCATGGGACCAGTCCAGGACACTACCTATCACTGTGGGGGAGCCCACAGTCAGGCTCCACGCCGAGAGTGTTCATCTACTTCATTCTCATGGGGAGAGCTTAGCCAAACATCTTCCACAGATGGCGAAAGTAGTGGAAACCCACAAGACAGCAGCCACATCGAGGCCTCAAGTTCACTCCGTGCATCTCAGGCCTCTCACCCTTCAGAGGAGAGAGGCAGCCTCTTTGCTTTTAGGTGCCAGGCATACCCTGTTGTTGTGGGTAGATGTTGACTGCCTGGCCGTGCCTCAGTCTGGCGGAACCGGTGGCAGCATAAACCAGGAACCCTGAGGAACTGGGTTCCTATCCTGCCCCCTCAGCTTCCCTGGCTTCATCTGTAGAATGGGGTAACCCCAGCCCTGCTCCTGGGGTCATGGCAAGATGACATGAAGTAGGGGGTGCTGTGGGTTTCTCAGCGTGGCCATGGAGCCCTGTGGGTGCTCAGTGAGTAGAGGTCAGAGCAGTTTTCTCACCCTCCTCCCCCCCTGACACCGGGGCAGTGGAGTAGATGAAACCAGCCGGCTCCGACTTCAGGCTTCCTTCGGCCCCACGTGTCATTCTGCCGTTTACCATCCTGGGTTTCCAAAGCTGGGTCTGACTTCCACTTCCCTTCCTTAGTTCAGAGCAGTCATGCCCTGCCACAGGAAAGAAGTTAAAAATAAAGCCAGGCCCTCAAATCCTTCAAGCAAACACCCAGCTCTCTAAAAATAGTCTTTGCAACAGGTCTCCAGGGCCAGGCTGGGATAGAGGGCTGGCATGGGGCAAGACTGGCTCTCCCAGCCAGGCCTCAGCAGCGCCCTGGCCTGCCAAGCCCACCCTAGCCCGTTCTTTCTGTTACCACCACTGCCAACCCCTGTCCCTGTCCCCTTAAAGGTCCCTTTTGGCTCTTCACTACCCTTGCTGCTGGGTGCAGCCAGAGCAAGTCCTTGCCAATATCATCAGCCTGCCCACTCTGGTGAGCACGGCGTTCACGGGGCCCTTAATCTGTGTGCTGTAGAAGGCAGAGCCTGAGGCAAGGGTTTGATGCATGTCGTTTATTTGGGAGATAATTTGAGGAAGGGGATGAGAGGGAGTGTGTGTAGGGGTGAGAGAGGGAAGAGGGACCAGCCAGCACAAGCTTGTGTGACTGCGTCATTGCTGCAACCTAAGGTACTAGACTTGACCAAACACTGGAACCCCCAGGATTCTCCTCTTGACAGGTGGACCCTGACCCCCCATCCCTCACTTACTAAGTCTTCCCTGGATTAGAAATCACCCCACTTCTGATTTGGGTTTGGACTTGGGGGGGTGACAGGACCACCTACAGCATCTACTGCATTCAGGCAAGCTCTGGGTGGACAGTGGGCAGCTGAGCTCAGGAGACAGTGACAGTACCTCGTGAGTCTGACCTCAGATAGACCCGTCCTCCACTGCTGTGGGTGAAATTAGGACTAATTAGAGGAGACACTATGTGGATACCAGAGATGTCACTTTAGGAGAAAGCATAGAGTTCTAGAATTTCCACAGCCGTCCTTTGTGGCTCCGGGTCACCCCACCAGCCCCATCTCACACTAATGTCCCATCACTTGTGTTCAACCATGGTTCCTCCAAGGATGGCCTTCTCTCCTGACTGCGGTTCTTGCGTATGCTTCCGTTTGCCTGAAATGCCTTTCCCCCACTGTTTACCTTACTAACAGCCTGTTCATCCATCTCATTTAGCCCTGGGAGGTCCTGAGCTCCTGTCTGGTCTGAACTCACTGTGCTGTGCACACTGGCATCTGGCATAGTACCCAACGCATGCTGAAGCCTCAAAGAGCTGGTTGACTATGCAGTCCTGAAGCATCGAGTGATGGAAAAGTCCTCCAGGGCAGAGGCGCTCTCTGTGCACCCGCCTAAGGCATCAAACACATTCAGCGCATGTTTATGGCACTGTGTGCCAGACTTGGGGATGAAAGCCTGAAGATCCGAGACTTCCTTCTTTGTTACAGAAGTGTAGTGACCGGGGGCCCTCACTGAGAAAGCCGTTAAGCAGAGACATCAGACCGAGTGAGTCAGTCAGCAGACAGTCTAGGAAGAGCAGGCTGTGTGCAGAGGGAAGGGCAAGGTGATGTCATCAGTGTGCTACGGTGTGTGCCTGGAACAAAGTGGGCTCTTGGAAATGAGGCAGGCAGGGAGACGCTGTGTGGCTGGAGTGAAAGGCTGGACTAGCAGAAGCAGAGGCCAGAGAGAGTGGGGGGTGTGGGTGGAAAGAGATGGTGGCCTTGTCCACTGGCCACATGCAGTGTGTGTGTGTGTGTGTGTGTGTGTGTGTGTATAAGCAGATGCATGTTCATGTGGGTGCCCACATGTGTGGGTATGCATGTGGAAGCCAGAGGTCACCTTGGGTATAGTTCCTCAGGCACGGTCCACCTTTTTTTTTTTTTTTTTTTTGAAACAGAGTCATTTGTTGGTTTGAAGCTTGCTGCATAGGCCAGGCTGGCAGACCCCTGAGCCCCAGGATCCACCTGGCTCTGCTTACCCATTGCTGGAATCACGGGCATTGCACCACACCTGGCTTCTTTACGTAGATTTTGAGGGTTGAAGTCAGGTCTTCATGCTTGCTAGGCAAGCACTTTACCAATTAAGCCATCTTTTTAGCCCTCACATGTAGCTATTTTAATTAAATTGATTAAAAGTTCCACTCCCTAGCTGTAGTAGCTGCATTTCAAGTGCTTGATAGCTGCCGCTTTGGACAGCACAGATACAAAACATTCTAACTGCTGCAAATTTTGTTGGGCAGTGCTTTTGAGCGGCCTTGCAGGTCACTGCAGGCCATCACTGGATGCCATGCAGAACTGGGCACACACCACAGGGTCCTTTCCTCACCTCCAAAGGTGTGTGTGTGACTGATGCGTGCAAGGCCATTAAGTGCAGCCCCAGCCAAAAGCAGAATGTCTTTCCTGCCACCCCTGCCAAGTGGCCATTCACTCACTGCCTCTGCCTCTGCAGGCATGGGAGCTCAGCACTGCTGGAGGTGGCGGAGACCAACTTTGGGCCCCTTGGCCCCAGGATCCGCTAGGCTAGGTTTTCTGAGCTCCGGTGGCTTCTACCTAAAGGTCCTGGTTCCGCCCCTGAGACTTGGATCGGCCAGGTGGCCATCGAGGCTGCTGGTGGGTAGTGCCTTCCCGGGGCCCTTGTGGCCCCTCCAGTACATCCTCAGGGACCCATTTCATTGTCCTTCTCTCCTGCTGTCCTTAGAGAGTAGCTTTAGCTTCATACTTAAAGATGGCAGCCTTGTTGTTGAGAAGAGAAAGAAGAGCAAAGGTCAGATGCCACAGTTTCTGTTCTTGGGTAAAGAGAGCACTCCCCAACCTTGGGGTTGCCCCCACCCAGGAGCCTGTGTTTGTTTGTTTTTTTTTTTTTGTTTTTGTTTTTGTTTTTTTATTTAGCTGGATGCAAAGGTGTTTTTTAGGTAGATGCAACACTTCCCTGAGTATAACAGCCTCTGCTTGTGGGGAAGAACGGGAGCATGGGTGAGCCGCTAACATCTTCCTCAACATCCCTGCAGAGATCTAGACGTAACCTGGGGTCTTCTGTCTCCAGTCTGCTGCACTCATTCATATGTCTTCTGTGCCTTCCCAATGTCCTGGCTTCAAGCTCCCTTACATTCCCCACCTTTGTGTAGAGGCACAGCATTTATGCTCAGGAGTGCAGGCTTTGGGCTTGGCTAACACTCGCTCCCTAGGCAAGCTCTTTTCCTGAGCCTTGGTGTCGCCAACGGTGGAAGGCAGGAGAGATTGCTCTAGTGCCTAGTGCCTAGGGTAATGTAAGGGCACATCGAGATAAGCTGTGCAAGTGTTTATAAAGTGCTATCTACCATGCCTGGCACCCCAGCAGCAACTGTCATTTTTATTATTATAACCCTTATCTTCCTCCTGGTGGTACTGACTGCAGAGTTCAGAGAGTCCAGAACAGGGCAAGCTCTCTGTGCAAACCTCAGAGTTCCACAGTCACCCCAGGAAGAATCTGTCTCCTGCTACCTTGAGGAGGGTGTGCTGTGGGACCACAGATAGGAGGGGCTGCACGGGACCCCATCTCCAAAGCCACCCACGGGCAAACCATATCCCTCACACTGGCTTGTTGCCTAACTGCCGAAGAGCTCTCCCCATCAGCCAGGCTTCACGAATTCCTGTCTGGAAAGGGGATTAGCACAAGGTCATGGCAGCCCGGTGTCTGAACTGTGACTTGTAACCCCACAGGGCTTGCTGTGGCCCTACATGAGTCTAGTCAGGGGTGAGTGGGGTACAGGGGACTCTGATCCCCCAGTCGAGGGCAGATGCCACAGAGTGGGTCACCTGGAAAAGCATTTGTTAGAGGCTCATTGATGCCTCCTCTCTAGCTCAGTTCTCCTTTGAAGAGTAGTCGGAGCAGGTAGAGATATGTATCTTACAGGAAGACACACTGAGTGACCCTCAGGATTTCCCCCTTTATTGAAAACAAAACCAAAGCAAAAACAAACAAACAAACAACAAAAAACAAAACAAACAAACAAAAAACAACCCATAGAGATGGGCGGTAGTGGTACACACCTTTAGTCCCAGTTCTTGGGAGGCAGAGGCAGGCGATTTCTGTGAGTTTGAGGCTGGCTTGAAAAGCGAGTTCCAGGACAGCCAGGGCTACCCAGAGAAACCTTGTCTCAAAAAACCAAAAACAAAAAAATAAAACAACAACAACAAAAAGACAAAAAAAAAATCCCTAAAAAACAAAAACAAAAAACTACCACCCCCCCCCCAAAAAAAACCAAAAAAATTAGAACAGGAGATATAGTTGGATGGTAGAGTACTTCTCTAGTACAAGTGAGGCCGTGTGTGTGTGTGTGTGTGTGTGTGTGTGTGTGTGTGTGTGTGTGAGACATTCATTTGGTTCCAAACATCGTCTGCCTCTTCCTGTCCTCACCCCTGCATCTTGTCACAGCCACTGTTGTCTGTGTTCTCCCGGGTTCCTGTCTGCAAGCCCGGGTTCCTGTCTGCAAGCCCGGGTTCCTGTCTGCAAGCCCGGGTTCCTGTCTGCAAGCCCAGGTTCCTGTCTGTAAGGATGAAATGGGAACACGGAGCTAGTCCACCTTGTTCAGCCAGCTGTAAGCACGTTTATGTATAGACCTACTTTCTTCTTTGTTGTTTTTTATTCATGTGTATGTGTGCGTGTCCTTCATGTATGTAGGTGCCCAGAAGAGGAACTCAAGCCTGTAGATGGCTTCTGACCTAGCGTTGCAGACAGATGTTTACAGGCAGTTGTGAGCCTCCTGATGTGGGTGCTGGGAACTGAATTCTCATCCTCTGGAAGATCTGAGCCATTTCTCCAGCCCCATATTTTTTCTTTCTTACACAAAAAGTTGCATATTATATGTACTATTTTAAACTTTGGGGATTTTTCTTCTTTGCACTGCACATATTAAGACATTTCTGTGTTTCTATGAATAAAGAGTTTATCTTAAACTCTCATGCAATTCATTATTTCTCAGGCATCTGTTAAATGTGCTGAGTGTTGCTTTGCTGAGTCAGGTCATGCAGTGGACACATCACTTCTCCCATAGACCGGTAAACGTCTAGAATAAATCTCTTCTAAGCACAGTTGCTGGATGCAGGCTCTCTGTAGGGGTGGTCCCATTTTATCTTCATTCCGAGTCATGTTCGGGTGGGAGGCTTCTGCCATTGTTTGTATATGGACTCTGGGTGACTTTGTGACTCTTGTTGGGATTCTGTTTCTCAGAGTCCATGGGGAGAAATGAAGACAACAAAACCCATCCTTGATTCACTCCCTTGCTCGGCTTTTGCCACATCCCAGCCTTGTGCAGCCACTGTTACCCTGGCTTCCCTGGAACATGACTTCAACCCAGATAGACTCCAAGGGACCATCCCTGTGACAAGCTAAGGCAAGGTTTCCAGAGGCTGGCTACCAAGGTACCTTCCCAAATGATGTCGTATCCACCTACCGTCTGGATGGATTGTCCCTTACTATTTAAAAGTATTTTGAATTTCTTTTTTGAGAAAAGGTTTCTCTGTGTAGTTTTGATGTCTGCCCTGGATCTTGCTCTGTAGACCAGGCTGGCCTCAAATTCACAGAGATCTGCTTGGCTCTGCCTCCTGAGTGCTGAGATTAAAGGCGTGTGCCACTGCTGCCTGGCTATTTTGAATTTCTTAAACCCAAATTAGTTGTAATAAAAAGAACTTTATCAAACCATAAGTAAAAATCTAGTAGCAGATTAAAGAAGTTAGCCAAAAGGGAAAAAAAATACAATAAGGCAAGATGCCACAAAGCCACCCTTCACTGGCTTATTCAAAGCTCCGGCTTCAGGGGATTGACTGTGGCCTTTTCCATTCTTTGGAAGTTAGGGATGTAGCTCAGAGGTAGAGTGTGGACTCTGGGGGCTTTTGGAAAGAAAACTTGCTAAGGAGCACCCACAGAGTTAATGAGAAGGCTGTGTCCCCAATAACAAGACAGACAAGAGAGAGAGAGAGAGAGAGAGAGAGAGAGAGAGAGAGAGAGAGAGAGAGA
>CABHPP010148138.1:0-19489 GCA_902168425.1 Peromyscus attwateri | reverse complement strand
GGGGGGGGGGGGAGCTGTACCCAGGCCATGTGGTACCAGAGGCTGTGTGGTTCAAACCCTCCCTCAGCAGGAACCTCTGGGATAGGTCCCCTGATCCCCTGACAGTGTGCTCATAGTGGCTGTAGGCTTTCCCACATCCCAGGATACAGGGACACACTGTTCATTACAGCTGTTGACTGGGTTTGTGAGGCAGTGTTGGTGGACATCTCTTCTCGAGCCTAGTGCCTGGCATGGCCTGCACTGGTTAGTCACCGAACAGCCTTTGGAACCAGGAGTGTGATTTCTGCTTGTGGGTGAGTGGGAGGGATCCCTCAGGGGGCTTCTTCCTGCCTCTCAGGGGAGGTGCTGGGGATATGAGCTGCCAGGTCCCAGGAGCAAATGGGAGCTGCTTGGAATTCCTCCCAGAGTCCTTATCGGTTTCCATTCACTCTGGGGTGGGGGTGTTGGTGCCACTGGGGGCTGCACTCTGGAGAAGGCTGGAATGCCACAGCTGAGCTCCACCTGGGGAGGGGCTGGAGGCGGGGGCGGTGCTGAGCGGGGAGGGCTCAGCTGTCACATTCCTGAGGGAGAATGCTCCTGGGTGCCTTGTCCTTATTTAGGCAGGAGATGTCTGCTGACTTGGGTCTGCGGGATGCCATGGCAGGACGACTCACTCTCACCAGGTGGGTGGGGCAGGCTGAGCACAATCAGAGCTAAGTCAGCAAGCTCTGGGGTGGATGATCCCAACAGACCCAGACAGCCCAGGGTGGCAAGTTCAACCCCTCGAGGAGACAAAGCACCTTGTCAGCAAAAAATAGCAGCCGCCATTTGTGGGAGGCCTTCTGTGGCAGCCTGTAAGCCTGAGAGGGCGCTCCTACTCAGGTCCTCTGAGCGATGGCCTCACCCCTTCCATCTTATTTTGGTGGGAGTCACAATGGAATTCCAGACTTGCCCCTTTCCTGTTGGTGTGTGGGGGCTGGCTACCCAGCCTACCCACCTGTTAGTGAAGATTGCAAGCCAGAGAGGAGTGACAGTCTTTTATAAATTTATATCCAAGGGGCGTCCATCACTTTGTTTGTTAGAGCAAATCACTAGACTTAGCACACATTCAAAGGGAGGGAATTACATCAGGGTGTGACTTTCAGGAGCCTTCTGAGAACTCTGCCCAGTTGCCTCATTTTTCGGAAGAGGAATGCAGAGAATTTTAAGTGGCTTGTGTGGGTCACACAGCTAGGAAGGGTGGGCATCTGGGATTCAAATCCAGATGATGTGATTATAGCTAGAGTCCATGATCTTAACCTTGATGGCTCGGTTGAGTCTTTGCGTTCACAGCCCCGTTAGCAAACCAGTGTAGGTATGCACACACTATGAAGACAGATTTCAAAACAAATACATTGATGCTACTGCTTCAAGGGTTACTCTTCCAGACATTTATAAAATGTCATTTAAAAACTGGAAGTGTGAAGCTGAGCGATGGTAGCACACACCTTCAATATCAGCACTCGGGAGGCAGAGGCAGGTGGAGCTCAGTGAGTTGAGGCCAGCCTGGTCTACAAAGCAAGTTCCAGGACAGCCAGGGATGTTACACAGAGAAACCCTGTCTGGAAAGAAAAAAATAAAATAAAATAAAAATTGAAGTGTGGCAGAGGCAGGAGGATCTCTGCATGTTCAAGGTCAGCTTGATCTACATAGTAAGTTACAGGACAGCCAGGACTACATAGAGAGACCCTGCCTCAAAAAACAAAACAAAATAAGTGCACTGTTTTGTTTGTTTTTGTTTTTCCATTTTGTGCTTGCACTGGAAACCGAGGCTTGGCACGTGCTGGGCAAGCATCCTGCTACTGTACCTTAGCCCATGAATGAACTGCTTTGGGAGTTCCCTGGGTGGCTCTGAAGACCTCTGTCTGTTGCTAGAGTTTTCCTGCCTGGCCCACGGTCAGGATAAATCTCTTTCACCTGCCAGTCCCACAGCCGCTCAGACCCAACCAAGTAAACACAGAGACTTATATTGCTTACAAACTGTATGGCCGTGGCAGGCTTCTTGCTAACTGTCCTTATATCTTGCATTAATCCATTTCTATAAATCTATACCTTGCCACATGGCTCGTGGCTTACCGGCATCTTTACATGCTGCTTGTCCTGGCGGTGGCTGGCAGTCAGTGACTCCCTCCGCCTTCCTGTTCTTTTTATTCTCTCTGTTAGTCCCGCCTATACTTCCTGCCTAGCCACTGGCCAATCAGTGTTTTATTAGCAACACATTTGCCATACAGAACATCCCACAGCATCTGTCCTTTGCACAGTAAGCTCCGGTGGGCCTGCAGGCCCATGATCCCCTGCTGTGGCTTCTCTAGTTGCCAAAGTGTGGCTCCACCCCAGTCTCACAGTCTGCCAGGAACTCAGCCTCCTCAGGGAAGTGAGGGACCCTGCGGGTGACCACCAGTTCTGGGGCCCCTCAGACAGGCTGCCGGGATGTAGGGTCCTCACAATGTTCCTGAAGGGAGAGACTGGCTGAAGGCCGTTTTCAGTTGCTGGCTGTTGTGGATTATGACTGGAGGTGAAGTACTGGCAACGGACAACCCACTTGAAGGCTTTGGTGCTAGGATTCTGGGCTCAGTTCCGGTCAACTCTGGTTCTCTCAAGCTCCGAGCTTTAGGTGAACGATTTTCTGTGCCAGCATTTCTTCTCCAGGGAGCTGAGGTGTCTCGAAAATGAATGTGACCATAGGAGTTGTAGCTTCCTGTTGCTGCTACAACCAATGACAGCAAACTTGGCACTAAAGATTCTTTCCTTGAGTTCTGGGCTGGGCTGAAGTCCAGTGTTCGCAGGGCTGGTCCTACTGTGTGCTCTGGGCTGAAGCCGAGTGTTAGCAGGGCTGGTCCTACTGTGTGCTCTGGGCTGAAGCCGAGTATTCTCAGGGCTGGTTCCTACTGTGTGCTCTGGGCTGAAGCCGAGTGTTAGCAGGGCTGGTTCCTACTGTGTGCTCTGGGCTGAAGCCGAGTATTCTCAGGGCTGGTTCCTACTGTGTGCTCTAGGCTGAAGTCCAGTGTTCGCAGGGCTGGTCCTACTGTGTGCTCTGGGCTGAAGTCCAGTGTTAGCAGGGCTGGTCCTACTGTGTGCTCTGGAAGGTGAGCCCAGTTGTTGTTTTCCAGCTTCAAACGGTCAGCACCAAGGCTCATGGCCCTTCCTGCATCCTCTGGGCACATCTCTGGTCCCCATACATCAACTCCTCCCCCCTTACCAGTTCGTCCTAGAGTACCTTATTGTACTTGTGATTACATGTAGGACCTACCTAGCCCAACATAGTCACTATCTCCTATCTATCTGCCAGGCCTGTTTGCCATATAAGGGGACACTCACAGGTGTCTGTGATCAGGAGGTGGATCTTTGGGACTATTTTTTCAGTCACCTGAATAGGACAAGTGGCTGGAATGCAGTTAACACCCAGCGAGCCAACTCAGTCTAAGGCTGGAAGGACCGTCTTTCCATCACTGGGGCAGATTCTGTACAAGAGGTTCCTCTTGTAAGCAGACTATCATCACATAAAACACAATCTGGAGGTACCCTCCCCTCCATCTTCGAAGTGGGGAGGTTCTGCCTAGGACCTGAGGGGTCAGGTATCACATAGACTTGGAACCCACACCCCTAGTGTCACCTCTGATGCTCACTTTAAATGGATTATATCCACATTCAAAGATCGCAAACACTTACATGAGATCTGCTCTGTACTGGTGTCTTAGTTACTTTTCCAGTTACTGTAATAAAATATCCTGATAAATGCAAATCGAAGGAGAAAGGGTTTGTTTTGGCTCTCAATTTGGGGGTACAGTCCCTCATGGGGTAGGGGAGTTGGGAGGCCAGGCAGCAGGAGCTTGAAGTGGCTGGCCATGCCACATCCATAGTCAGGAGGCAGAGAATGATGAATGCTTGTGCTCAGCTCACGTCCTCCTTTTTATGTGGGCTGGAACCGATGCCCAGGAAATGGTGCCACCTATAGTGGGCAGGCTTTCCCGCCTCCACCAACTTAGTCAAGATAATCACCTACAAGTGTGCTCAGAGGTTTGTCTCTTACGTGGTCCTAGATCTCATCAAGCTGATAACTGAGACTGATCATCATACCAGGGCCTGCCCATGCCTGTGGTTTCTGTTTATTGCTGTATAATTCAGCAGCTCCATGCTATGACTTTAGGGCCGTTTATATCACCATTTTACAGATAAAAAAAAAAATCAAGGCACAGGAACTTTAAGCCACCCCTTCTTACACCTGTGCTCCTAACACCTCCAAACACTAAAATATGAGTGGCAATTTTTCCTTTATAAAACTACTTGCTTCCCATTTTTTCTACAGGGAATTAGTATTATTTTATGATATAATATTTATAAAATATATCTTTAAAATATAGAATATGGAACTGAGAAAATAAACTTATATATGTGTTTACATATTATAAGATAGAAATAATAAAATGCCAGCTCTGGCCGAGTAACCTGACCAGTGGCTTTCTCCTCCCAGCAGCCCTCCGTTCTCCCTCCTCTTGAGACTTTCCACCTTGTCTAGCCTCTCCCCCAGACTCTTCATCTTTCCAGAGCAGGGGCCATGCATGGCTCAGCTTTCACTTTACTAATCAATGGGTAAGTGACTGACTTCTCTCTTGCTCAGTTTTCCCACCTGTAAAATGGTGGCAGGATCTATCTTGGAAGTGGTGTGAACCCTCAATCTCTCTGTCTTTTTTTTTTTTTTTTTAGAAGCAACCCTCACATCCCTAAGTAGGAAAATGAAAACTGTAAAACACATAGGAGAAAATACAGGAGGAAATCTTCGTGACCTTGGTTTAGGTGAAAACCTTCTTAGATAGGATGCCAAAAGTCCAGGTAACAAAAGAAAAAGGTAATTGGACCTCGCTACAACTTAGGGCTTTTGTGTTTCAAAGGGAATCATTAAGAAAGTGAAAAGCTGGCTAGAAGGCTCAGACAGTAAAGGTGCTTGTGGTGGGATTCCGGGTTCATCTCCTGGAACCTGGGTAAAGGTGGAAGGGGGGAAATCCACTCTAGTTTGTTTATTTTTTTATATTTTGAGGACGGTCCTCTCACTGAACTTGGGACTCACCAATTTGGCTGGAGTGGCTGGCCAGAGAGCCCCATGGAACCATTTGGCTCTGCCTTTCCAGTGCCGGGTTACAGATATACACCACTGAGCCTAGTTTTTAACATGGGTGCTGGGAATCCAAACTGCACAGCCAGCCCTTTATCAAGCGAGCCCTCTCTGCAGCTCCTTAGCTGACTACCTTAATGATGTGTTTCCTGCTGTAGTGCTTAGGATGTGTGCCAGGGTCGCCGGGTGGGCAGGATGGTTAGATCCCTAGAACATGACTGTACCCCATGATGTTCATGCCTGTCCGGTAGTCCATGGCACACACCGAGTGCAGAGTGCTCAACAGAAAGCCAATGAACATTAGTGATCAGGAGAAGAAATGTTTGCTTCTGCCTTAGAACAGAGGGCTGCAGACTTTTCTGTAACAGACCAGAAGGGAAATACTTCTGACTCTGCTCATCATACCGTCTCTATGACAACCGCCTAACTCCAGACAGTACACAAATGAGTGAGTGTGGCTGCACTCCACTAAAACTTTATACAGACGCCGAAATTTGAATCCCAGACCAGTTTTACATGTTAGAAAATATTACTCCTTTATTTTTTTTTCTCCAACCACCTAATAAAATAACCATTTTTAGCCAGGGTGGTACAAAAACAGGCAGGGGCTGTATTTGACCAGGGGCTGAATTTGGCCAAGCCCTGCACTAACTTTAAGAGGGGTTCAAGGTGTTCTGCTAGCGGTTGTGTTTGAGGAAGCCCAGAATAGTGCCTGACTCATGACAGACACTCCAAAAAGTTGTAGTAAGTGAATGAACTGGTGCATTGACGTGGGTCTTGAGCATGGAGGGAGGGGAAGGGCCTTCCAGGCTGGGAACAGACTAAGCTAAGTCCTGGAGACAGAGTGCATACGCTTTGGTTTGAAGAAGCCACTAATATGTGGTGTGGACAACAGGGAAAAACACTGCCTCTAATCAAGCAGCCAGGAGCCTAGGGATGGGAAAAAGAGGTGTGGGGAGCACGGGGCAAATGCTCCCCAAAGTGGCTGTGCTGAGTGATGGCCCTGTACCGTTCCAGAACTACCAACCTTATTTTTAACCCAGCTGCTGAAAGATAATCCAAAAGCTACCAAGAAGAGCCCGTCTGCCTGCCCCTCCCCTTGCCCCAGTTACTACTCCCCTCCCTTCCCCCAGCAGGTACAGCACCACCCTAGGAGACCCTCACGCAGAGGCCACATCCAGATGTACGGGGTGGTCGGAGGGAAGTGCCCCCATGTCTCCTATTACAGGCTGGGCTGGGGAGGGCCACAGGTGCTCAAAGACAGCCATCCAAGGCTCCTAGCCCGCACCCCCACCAGCAGGCGGGGGACAGCCGAGGATGGAGCTGGCCTCAGCACTGTGGATACTTGCTTTTCAAACTGGAGTCAGCCACAGAGGGGCTGGACAGCTTGCGGGGCATAGGTCACTCTCATTCTGAATCAGTAGGTTTCTGGTGTAGCTTGAGAATGTGCATTTCTGATGAGCCCCAGGTGGTGATGATGCTGGGGCCTGCCTGCACAGTGGCCACACGCTGAGTGGCACCTGACTGAAAGCTGTGGCCTCTGGGTGACAGCAGGGCCACCAGTCCTTCACTCTAGGGTTGCCTGATGCACCCAATGAAGGCTACCTTCAGCTGGGTGTGGTAATTCCCACTCCAAAAGATCACCTCTAGTGGAAGGGCCTGAAAGCATGCTATGAAGCAGAGCCGGGCTACAGTGAGAGCATGTTGGAAGCTCATGCAAGGTGAGGCCCTTAGGTATAGCTAGGGATGAACAAATTCTCTGGACACACATGCAGGGCAAGTATGGAGAAGGAAGATGCAGGCAGGGTGGAGACATACGGACAGGGGACGGGGTGGGGGGTGTGGCTGGCTTGGGGAGCCAGAGAGTCCAGACCAGTGGGTGAAAGGGGAAAGGCTGATAAGGGGTCAGCCAGCCAGTCTGCGGGGTGGACAGAGGCACGTGCTTCCTGCCATCCCCGCAGCCCTCATGCCTGGGACAGTGTGGCCACCTCCATCTCCATGCTTGTGCTGGTTGCCAGCTTCCCAAGTCGGCAGAAAAGAGGAGTCCTTCAGCTCACATGACCAAAAAAGGGCATCTTCTCAGCAGGAAGGTTGGCCTAGTTTCTCTTTTCTCTACCTGAGGTTTCAGGTTCCCAGGGAAGTGGCTCCCCAAACACAGGGCTTTTCCTCACACAAACCCACACACAGGTCGATTGAGCAGGGGGACACTCTGTTCCGATGTCAAAAATGTCTTCTGGCCCTAACCACCACCACCATCATCACCTGTCTAAATTGTCACCACAATGTGGGGAACATTTCATTTCTCAGAACTCTCCAAGGGGAGGATTATCGTCTCCACCCTATAGACAGGGAAACTGAGGCACTAAGAGAAAGCCACATGCCGGAGGCTCTGGAGTCCTGGTGGGGTTGAACTGGGGTAAGGTGAGGTGCAGACACCAAGTTAGTCTTTATTTCAAATATTCTTCCTAGTTTGTTCATCTGGCTGTTTATTTTTGCACTAATTTTACTATAAAATATTGTACTAAAATATGATTTAGGGGAGCTGGGTGTCTCAGTGGTTAAAACGCTGCAAAATTAGGCGGGCTGGAGGCTCAGTCCTCAGAATCCACATAAATGCCAAGTGGGCATGGCAGCACCCCTGTAATTCGATCATTAGAATGTGGAGGCAGGACGCTAGAACAAACTGGCTAGCAAGACTCTGGGCTTGCTTGAGAGACCCTGTCTCAATGAACAAGATGGAAGAGCTATTGAGAACGATTCCCAACATCAACCTCAGGATTCCACATGCGTGAGCACACATATGAACTCACACACATGTGCCTTCACACACGCAGAACATATATATATATATATATATATATATATATACATGTGCACATGGCACACATGCAAATGGAAAAAAAGTGAAAAGTAAAACAAAATATGATTTGTCTTGTTTACTGAGCTCTTTCGGCATCTGAGTGTCTCACCTCACCTGAATCCACAGAGCCAAAGCTGGGGGGCAAAGCTTCTGATTCCCCAAAGCCTTGCCCTTCACTATGAATCTCCTGGATTGTGTATGCACACAGGTGTCTGTGTGTATACACCATGACCTGGGAAGCTCCTGGATTGTGTGTGCACACAGATGCCTGTGTGTATGTTCATGGACTGATTCTTTCCTCTGAAGCAAACAGTAGTATGACAGTATGGCTTGGTGGAGAAGGCGGGGTCTGGGAATCTGACCTGTGTGACTTGGAGATCAGACTTCACTATTCCTTCCTGTGTGGAAGGCAAGGCTATGCGTAGAGCATGGACTCTAGTTCCACAATACCGTCACTTCTTCACTGCGTTCCTCAGGTGGTTTCTTCAAGTCTCCAGTCCTGTGCCTGACTGGGCCCCTCCCTGCCCAGCAGCCAACCTCCGCTGACACTCTATCAGAACTCTTCTTGTATGGTTTCCTGCCACTTCGGGGCACACCTCACAGCTGTGACCAGACTTCTGCTGTCAGGTGGCGGGGCTGAGCTGCCTTACCCAGTCAGGGTGGTCAGCTCTGGCCACATCTGACACTCCAAAGCAATCATTAAGTGCACAGAATTTGGGGTTAGGGTCAAAAGTGCCAACTTCCACATTCCTTGACTGCCCTTCAGCAGGCTAATTAACCTATCTGTGCCTCAGTTTCCTCCTATGTGAAATGGGGAGAGTGGGAGCACTAGCTTCCTAAGGCATTCTGACGACTAATGAGCTATCCTTTGAAACTCCTTCAGAACAGTGCCTGGCCTGTTTGTAAACAGGGCTTTACTGAGCTAAGCATTGTTCTCCAGTTAGTCATGTCAGGCTGTGCCAACAGCTGATACAAATATCTCTTCAATGTCAAGCATGTGACATGACAGATGTTTAAAGTTTGTTCCTGTAGCATTCCAGTGTGGGACTGTAGGGGGAGTCTTCCTTCTACACACTGACTGACAGGTTCAGGTCCTCCACTCTTTAATAAATTTTTTTTTTTAGTTAAAAAATTATTTTTATGTGTATGGGTGTTTTGCCTGAATGTATGTGCACCACGTGCATGCATTGCCCACAGAGGCCAGAAGAGGGCATCGGATCCCCTAGGACTGAAGTTATAGATGGCTGAGAGCTGCCATGAGGGTGTGGGAACTGAACCTGGATCAATTCCCAGCACCAGTGCTCTTAACCGCTGAGCCATCTCTTCAGCTCCTCTACTGCATTTCTTGCAGGTCACCAGGGATTCTGTGGACAGAATTTAGGACATATCCCCAGAAACATGGCCTGAGGTGGTGATTCCCAAGCTAGTGATGCTGAGAGAATGCTTCCAGAAGAGGGGGCAGTGAAAAGCAGATAGATCAGAAAGGAAGGGGCTGAGCAAGGACTGATCTCAGCTTCAGATGTGTTTGGTCTGAGCACAGGGGACTGTGGGGTGGGAACTGTACCTTGTGGGTTTGATGGTCACAGAGGGAGTGGGCTGGTGTCATCCAGTCTGTTGGAGGCTCTCTGGGGTTGGGGAAGTGGCACTTTTACTTTGAACACGGTAGCTTTGCTGGTTGCAGTTCTCTGGGGTGGCATGGAGTCATGGGCAGCTGGCATTCACAGCAGCTAGGGCAGGCACATGCAGGTGCATTTGTTCCGTGAAGGGGCTAGGCCAGGTACCCAAAGTGTCCGTGCACATGTGAACTGAAGTTTGGCATTTCCTTCAGTTCTGGGAATAGGCAATAAACCATAGGAATACTAGCTGTACCTGTGTTTAGCAGAAATCACAAGTGCTAGGATTATAGATGTGAGCCACCACATCTAGCTATGCTCATTTATACTTTTAAATTGTGGTGGTCAGGAGACCTGGTAGACATTTTTAGTGTTAGTGAAAAAGGATATGCGTTATCACATTATGAATTTGTTCTTTTATTTATTGTTTATTGTGCATCTGTATATGAGTATATGCATGTGAATGCAGGTGCTCAATAGTTCAAAAAGGGTGTTGGATCCCTGGAGCCAGAGTTACAAGCAGCTGTGAGCCACCTGATGTAGGTACTAGGGACCGTGCTTGGGTCATCTGGAAGAGCTGTACATGCTTTTAGCCACTGAGCCATCACTCCAGCCCCACAGAGTTGTTCTTAAATATTTTATTAAGTGTGCCAATTCAGCTGCAGCTCTTCACAGCTTCAGACACTGTGCGTATTTTAAAACCTTGTTAATATTATTATCATTGTGTGTTTCTGGGGTGTGTATGTTTGCATGGAGGTCATAGGACAACTCTGTGGAGTTGGTTTTCTCCTACCTTTACTTGGGTTCACAAGATTGAACTCCAGTCTTCAGACTTGGTTGGCAAGCACCTTCATCTGCCGAGGCTTGCCTGTCTCTTGTGTAATTAAAAACACTGTTCTGCCAGATGTCATGGTACATGGTTTTAATTCCAGTACTTGAGAGGCAGAGGCATGCAGATCTCTGGGAGTTCAAGGCCAGCCTGATTTACACAGCGAGCTCCAGGCCACCCAGGGTTACCTGGTGAGACCCTGTCTCAATAATATTGTCTGGAGAAGGAATCCACAGCCTTCATCAGTTGGCCAAAGGAGGGAGAGAGGGTCTGTGACATGAAAGGGGCTAAACACCCTGTTCTGGGGTGATAGCCTCTTCTGTATTCAGCCAGCCACAGGGAAAAGGGCTTTATTGATCAGACCTGGAAATAACATACATCATTGTCTTGTTACATACATATGGTCTTCCCAGAATGCACTGAGAAGAATGCAGTCATCTGACCATACCTGACTACAGGGGAGGCTGGGGGAATACAGTCTGCGCATATCCAGAAACTGGAGGACTGGGCTAGGGAATGCCCAGTAGTCTGGGCCAGGGGGCTGTAATACTCATTGACATCCCAAGTGAGAACCTCTGTCCAGGATGACTCGCTCTGTCTTGGAGAGGATGTGCAGAGGGCTAGATTCTAAATCTCCCATCATATTGTCTCCTTAGGACAAGCCACGCCAAAGCCAAGGCTGAGGCAGCAGAACAGGCTGCTCTGGCTGCCAACCAGGAATCCAACATTGCCCGCACATTGGCCAAGGAGCTGGCCCCAGACTTCTACCAGCCAGGTAGGGCCAGCCATGGGTGGAGTGGTCAGGGGAGTCCCACAGTGGTCGCTTTTCCTCACTTGCTACAAGGTGGAGATGCCTACGTGGATCTCTGAATGCCTATGAGTTTTGGAACCTGTGGGTGTGGTACAAACGGGAGACGAGATGACACAGGGGTTCATGGGGGGCACACATCTCTGCCTCTATGCAAGGCTGGGGTGGGACAGCTGAGACCCACCCCAGCTTGTCTCTTGTCCCCTCCTCTTGCCAAGACGGTGATGAGGGGAGCTGGTGATGTTGATGTGAACAGGTCTCTGGTGCATGGTGTGTGTGTGGGGGGGGTTGTCAAAGGGCTCTCTGTTCCTTTCAAAAGTTTGTGGGGTGTGGTTGGAATTTTCTTTGGGCCACCAACCAGCTTCCAAGTAGAGACACAGAGGCTTATTATTAATTATGAATGCTCGGCCTTAGCTTAGGCTTGTCCCACTAGCTCTTTTAACTTAATTTAACCTGTTTCTATTCATCTATGTTTTGCCTTGGGGCTTTTTAACCTTTCTTTCATTCTGTATGTCCTACTTTCCTGCTTCCTCCGTGTCTGGCTGGCCCCTGGCGTCTCCCTGTCATCTTTCTTTCTTCTTATTTTGAGCCTAAATTCTTCCTCCTACTTACTTTCCTGGAAGTTCCACCTATACCTCCTCCATTGCTACTGGCTGTTCAGATTTTTATTAGACCAATCAGGTGCCTTAGGCAGGCAAGGTAAAACAGCAACACATCTTTACATAATTAAACAAATACAACACATCTTTACATGGCTAAACAAACATTCCACAACAGTGGGGCATTGATCAGGCACTGCCTGTGTGTCAGGCAACATGCTGGGCTCTGGGGACATGCAGCTAGGACCCAGAATCAGAAAGAGTCACATAGGCAGCTTTGCATTGGTTAACACAGGCTCATATGTTTAAGTCCTTGCCTTCTACTCACCAGCTTTGGGATGTTGTGCAAGGTGAATGGTCACACTCAGCTCCTGAGCTGTGACTTAGGTACAAGAATAGTGCCTACTTTCTGGGCATGAATTAAATGCATGCAAAGGCTGCAGTGAGCTTGCGGTGGCCACGGCTCAGCTCCTGTCTGCTGCATCTCACATAGAGATCAAGGGCTGACTGAGTGCTCAGACCAGGACCTCGGGGCCTGGCCAGGTCTGTGGCTCTGTCTTGACACTGACTGGACTCATTCTTGAATTCCTGATTCAGTGGGTCTGGGTGGAGCTAGTGAGTGACATGCTTAATGAGATCCAGAGCAGGTGATGGAGCATCTAGAACCATCCTTTGGGAACCACTGCACAGGTAGACCTACTGGGTGCTCCGGCAGATGGAGCAAGAACAGGGGGCTGCAGGTTCAAAGGCACAGGAATGGAATAGAGTGGCACTCAGGAAGCTAGATGGTACAAGAGGCGGGGCGGTGGGGGGGGGGGAGGCTGAGTGAAGAGAGTCGGGGAGGGGCACAGACTGCGCTTGGCAGAGCTGCGCCGGCTGCTGAGTGCGGAGATGGGGGTCCTCTGCATCGGAGGGGGTTTACGTGAGCAACATGCCTAGTGCATTGGAAACATCATTCTGGCTGCAGCTCGCTAGCCAAAGTGACACTAGGTGTCTGTATGCAGAGGGCGCGACTTCTTTCTGGTCACAGTGTTCCCCCTGCTGGTCACAGGAAGCACAGCACTAGCCTGCCTTGGGCGACCATTGCCTCAGTGGCTTTAGCAAGTAAACTTTCCAATAGAATAGGGGTGATTAGGCCCATTTTTCAGACAAATGGATAGAAAGAGACCAGTTAGACGCATCATCTCGGCCCTTTGCTGTGTGATGCTGGACAAAGGACTTAACGTCTCTGGGTCTTCTTTTCCTCTGTGCGACAGAGTTCACAATCTCACCTACCTCACGGAGTTAATTAAAGTTGACTGTTTCCACCACAGCCTGATCCTCGGTGCAGTGAGTGGCGGCCTAGTAAATGAACGTGGCTCACAGAGGTTGTCTGTCTGGCCCAGGACAGCCCAGCAGGCCGTGGGTTCGAAGCCTACCTCTTTCTGTTGTCCCTGGCAGGTCCGGAGTATCAGAAGCGTCGGTTGCTCCAGGAGATCCTGGAGAACTCGGAGAGCCTGCTGGAGCCCCCGGAGCGGGGCGCGGGCGCAGGCCTCCCGGAGCGGCCCCGGGAGAGCCCGCAGCTGCACGAGCGCGAGACCCCGCAGCCCGAGGCCGGACCCCCATCTCCGGCCGGGACGCCCCCACAACCCAAGAGGCCCCGACCCGGGTCGTCCAAGGATGGCCTGCTGAGTCCGGGCGCCTGGAACGGCGAGCCCGGCGGGGAGGGCAGCAGGCCTGCCACGCCATCCGATGGCGTCGGCCGTCGCAGCCCCGCGCGTCCACCCTCGGAGCACATGGCCATCGAGGCGCTGCAGCCGCCGCCCGCGCCCTCGAGGGAGCCGGAGGTGGCGATGTACCGCGGCTACCACAGCTATGCCGTGCGCACCGGGCCTCCCGAGCCCCCGCCCTTGGAGGACGAGCCCGAGCCCGAGGTCTCCAGATCCAACTCGGCGCCCCCGTCCCCCGCCTCCGCCACCGCCCCAGAGGAGCAGCCCCCTGCGAGGCGAAGTCCGGTGCCCACCACGCCCGCTACTCTGGAGCCCAAGCCCATCGTCCCTAAAGCCGAGCCCAAAGCCAAGGCGCGCAAGACGGAGGCCCGGGGGCTGAGCAAGGCCAAGAAGAAGGGTCGTAAGGAGGTGGCGCTGGCGGCAGAGGCCGAGGTGGAGGTGGAGGAGGTGAGGATGCGGACAGACGGAGGCAGGACAGGACAGGGGCCAACTCCAGCACTCCAGCGGTAGTGGGGCACTAGGCAGAGGAGCAGCTGCAGGTGGGAGCCTGAGCAATAGAGTCTGTGGCATTCGGCCAGGGCCACGGTGCCAGCCACCTCTCTGTTCAGGGCGCAGCAGGGAGGGCTTCCTGGGTGTGGAGGAAGATCCCTACAGGGCTTGAATTATGGGCCTCTTTTGGAGTCCAGGAAGCAAACACAGCAGCGGAGAGCAAAGCTAATAGTTGGGAAGGCGAGTGGTGGGAGTCCCAGACTGCCCTCCATGTGGCTTGCCACATGTCCTTTCAAGGCCCTGGAGGACTGGGTTGATTAGTTCCAAGAATTCTCCCAGCCCTCATGGTCTGGTGCAGACCAGGGTGCAGGGTCCAATTGTGAACAAACTAAGATGCTTTTAGGCAGATCCTTCCTGAAGACCCGGCTTCTCCGCCCAGCCTTGTGACTTGGTTGAGGATGTGGGGGTGTCTAGAGGTCCTGGGGACTAAGGCGGCCTTTCTTCATGCCTTCAGGTACCCAACACTGTCCTCATCTGTATGGTGATCCTGCTGAACATTGGCCTGGCTATCTTATTCGTTCACCTCCTGACTTGACCCTCATCTACCAGGTATGGCCAGAGATTGAAGCCTGGAAGCCAGGGTGGCAGGCCTTGGTACTCCGTACGGGGGCGTGATCTTGTGGCTAGGTTAAAGCCCATCTATTAGTGTACAGGTGTGGTATGCCTTGCACTCCCCACATCCATATGCTCACACACACTCAACTGGACGGCTCCCTCTGTGCACTTTGCCCTACCATCTTCAGGTTTCTGCCCCTCAACATGCCCTTTGTTGGTTCTGTCTCCCTTAGGGTGGAACTTAGGCCTAGGCTAAAGGACAGAGGCCCTCGCTGGTGTGAGAACCTTCCTCCTGCTGGGACAAACCTTACAGCCCGAGTCTGGAGCTTGGCCACACTGCATCTTGCCCTGCTCCCCCAAGAGACCCCCTGCTTCGATCCTGGCTTAGTGTGGACTGGAGCTTTCTAGACAGCCCAGGAGAGAGGAAGTCCTTGTTCTGTCACTGTGTAGTCACCAGTGGCAGTGTTAGCCTTGCGGCTATAGCTCTGGGGTCTAATGCTGAGCTCGGGAGGTTCTCTCTGTCACTAGACACCTGGGAGCCCTTTCTTCAGGCACTGATGACTTTGGGGTTCAAAGAGCAGGAGAAGTGACCCTGGAGGTAGCAGGGAAGGGATTGCATCAGTGGGCCAGCAGGGAGCAGGAGGGAGGCACAGGGGCCTGACTCTGATTCCCTTACAAAGCAGCCCTGCCCAACGTGTGGCTCAGCCTTGGGTGCCATCTCCCTCTGCTGACTGGTATTGTCTCCCTTCAGAGCCAGGAGTTGCACTGAGGATGCCAGGACCTGTCTTTCTGCAATGCCAAGCAGGTGTCCCAGGAGGACTGGACTGTGGACTGAAGCCTTGCTCCACCCACTCCATGGATGTTTAAGGAGGTCTCCCGTGAGCCCATTTGGGATGAGCCCATTGGGTGCTGGGATGCCCGAGGAAGAGCATGTCTAGGTACCCTCCAGGGCAAAGGATGCCCTGAGGGAAGAGCCCTGGCCACCCTGAGCCCCTTGACCAGCTCCCACATCTATCCTCAGCCCGACCTCACCTTGACCTGTCACCCTTCCCTGGGCTTTTGTGTGTTTTGAGAGACGTCACCAAAGCAAGATATTAATACAAATCTCTTCCTCCTACACAACCACCAATCTGGTACTCTGGTTGATGGCTTGAGGCCACCCAGAAAGATGAGGGGTACAGAAGTCCCTTGGGTAGTGAAAGTGTGAAGACCCTTGGGTAGCACAGTCCTGCCCAGTCCATGCTGCTCCAGAATTTACAGAGTTCTGGGAGCAGTGTAGGAAATGGAGAAGCCCAGTTCAACATACCAGCATGTAATGCCCTGCATCCTCACATCGGTCCAGTTGGCATCCCCTAGGACCAGTCGCAGGGGAGACCTGAGCATCTGAGCCTTTGGCTGGGAAGTCACCTACAGGGGTCTGGGAAAGGGTGGGAAGAAGGCAAGGTATGTTGTTAATGGCTCCTGATTTTGAGTGTGTCTGAGGCTGGAGTTCATTTAGGGTCACTGATGTGCCCTGGGCCGTCATGTAGGAGCCCTAGGCCTGAGAGCTGCAGCTACTGTGATGTCCTATGAATTGGCTTATCCGCTATGGGATCAGGGGAGCATGGCGTGGAAGCCTGTGGAAGTCAAGGGCTATATCCCTGGTGCGTATTCTCTGGCAGAGAGAGCTGGAGACGAGCATTATCGAGGAAGACAGGAGTCAGTCCGGACTCCAGCCGGGGGCAGCCCGTGCAATAGCGAATTGTGCTTGGCAGAAGGTTTACTTGCATGCACCTCACATAAAGACGTTTGCACCACACTGCGTGTTTGGGCCCTTGGGCTTGCTGGGTGCAGCATGGCAGCCCAGGACCTGTGGTTCCCTATTTCTAGGAGCTTGGAAGGAAATAGTTTCCAGGCCCCTCAAGCTTAGGGAAGAGGAGGAAACGGCATCCAAGCTGCGTTGGAGAAAGCTGCTGATACTCTTTGGCTTCATTTCTTTGGACCTCTTGGAGTTGGGCATGGAAGCCAGGCCTCCCCCTAGAGCAGCCTTGAACATGGATATCGGAGGTCAGCTTCCTTTTCTTCTCAGTCCATGGGCATCTTCTCCTTGAGCATCACGCTGACTGTTCCCAGCACTGCTGGGCCTTGGTGACTTGATTGGAATCGCTTTTCTACAGAGAGGAGCCTGCAGATGTTGCTGTACCAGCCAGTGTGGGCAGGACTTTGCCCCTGGTTGGGTTTTCCTGGACACTAGGGAATGGGGTGGGTGGAGGTTACATAGGGGTGACAGGCTCCAGGCCTTGGCTCTGAGGTCATTGCTCCACTCTGGGTCTGGTCCAGCCCTGGGGACATGCTTGTGACTGTCAGAGCTATCAGGGTTGTTTTAGGAGGTCTGGGATGAGGGGTTAGGGTTCAGGATGTCAAGTCTGTGCCAAAAATAAATCTGCATCTTCTCACAGCTCCAGCTGTTCTGTGGTGTCTGCTTGTGGGTCCAGGATGAGGGGTGGGGGCTGCTGGGTGTAGGACAGAGGGAGAGGCTGGGAGATGGCAGGTCCTACTACATCACATCCTCTTTCTGAAGATGCTCCTACAAAGCATTGAAGAGTAGCTGAGGGGCCTCCAGTCTGGAGAAAAGTTCCAGGACCATGCATCTCTTGTAATCCTTTTCCAAAAGCTGCTCTGGTTAGCCTACGGCAGCAGCAAGATCCCGCCCTTTGAGACAGAGGCTCTCTGAACTCCAGGCCTGGCTTAGACATGTTATGTCAGGAGCCTCCATTTGTATTGCCCCATCTGTAAAGTGGGGGTAACCCTGCCTGCCTCCTGGGGTTACCATGAGCATCACATTAAGGACTGAAAGGGTCCGGAGGGTTGGCTCCGTGAGTAAAGTGCTGTGCAAACATGAGGACCTGAGTTTGGAGCAACAGAATCTACACAGAAGCGGAAGACAGCAAGGTATGCCTGTGACTCCATCTCTTGGGGTTGCTGGTCAGCCAGCTTAGCTGAAATGGTACACTCCAGGTTGAATGAGCGACTCTCTCAAAAAAATATGGTGGAAAGGCAACTGAGGTAGACATCTTGATGTCAACCCCTGGCACCCATGTGTACCCACAAGGCAACTATACCACATACACACATTCTCTCTCTCTGTGTCTCTGTTTCTGTCTCTGTCTGTCTCTCTGTCTCTGTTTCTCTCTCTGTGTCTCTCTGTCTCTGTCTCTCTGTCTCTCTGTCTCTCTCTCTCTCTCACACACACACACACACACACACACACCCACACACCAGCCAAAGTTTATGTAGAGTTCAGCTATAGAAAGCAGCGGAGAAATTGCTCTCACAGTGTTGTATGTGGTAACACCCTCTTGCATTTTGATGTAGGGACCCCAGGAGCCCAAAGGCAGTGGAGATGACTTGAGCACCAGCTAAGCAGTCACAGACTGTCTCATTGGGAGGACCCAGGACTGTCTCACCCTCCACAGAGGCTGAGGGAAGAGGTGGGCTTACACTGGCTTGCCCACAGCAGGTTCTTGGAGGGACAAGGTGCTCTGGTTGGGAACAAGCAATGTCCATTAAGGTTCCCTCACAGCTCGTGGCCAGGGAGACCTCAAGAGGACAGTCTGTCACCACCCAAGCTGTGCCATATGTCATCAGGAGTTCTGATTGTCTAGGACTGCTGCCGACTGGCAATGGATCCCTGAGGCTGCCTTCGTTCCTCTGTCTTGGTTCCGCTCCACTGAGAGTGGTTCCTGCCCTGCAGCCTTCATCCCAGGAGAGCTGCTTTGAACCACATAGGTAGACTCTGGATGGTGAAGAGGATGGAAAAACTCTATGCCCCCATAATTCCCAGGAAGAAGGGTGGCTGTGGGGGTACCCCAGGAGGGTCAGTGCAAGTGAGAATAAGGACAAAATTGGTTTAACCTGCAAAGGCTTTGATAAAATCCACAGGGGGAAGGGATGGGTACCCAGCCGGTGGCCATTCGGTCTGCAGACTGGCTGGGGTTTCTGGGATGCTGGAAGATTGCTGGAATCTTGGAGACTGAGTCAGGTAGGTAGGCCAGAAGGGCGCCCCCTGGTATCTCATGTACAGAGCACAACCTGGCGTTTTTTACGGTCTTAGTTCTTTGACCCATGCCCTGATACGTGGCCCTGGAGTCATTTAAGGTCTATTATAAGGTGGAGACTAACGGATAATAATGGATAATAATGTGATAATTGACCATGGCCTTGGGGGCAAAGAAGGGAGGGACTGGGAACTCTGCAAGTCACATATGGGATTTGTAGCAAGCAATTTCATCACTCCTGAGGGACTGACAGAGAAGCTGGCTGTATTGAGAGACACCTGCCCAGTGATGTCGTTAGAGGCACCAAGCTTGACAGGCTTATATGGAAACCTGCCTTGCACCTGTGTAAATAAAAAAAAAAAAACAAAAAAAACAAAAACATCTGAATGGTAAAATACAGCCCTTGAATGCATGCTGGTGTGGTCTTGTTTTCCGGGGTTAAATCCTGACTGTGGGTTGGGGGAGGGGAGACTGGAGGGGCGGGAGGAGGGAAGAGGGAGATCTGCGATTGGTATGTAAAATGAATAAATTTTTTTTAATAAAACAAAAATGAGTAAAGGAGAGAAAAGGACAGAAAAGTAAACAAGTTTTTGTGTCCTGAGGCTGTGGGTTCGGTAAAGACTGAGAGGACAAATCCCCAGGTTGCCTTCAAATCAGACATAGGTCACAAGTCTGGAGGTCCTGGGGCTACTCTCACTTCAGACTAGTTGGTCTGGCTCAGGTGAGGGACTGGACAACACCAGGAAGCAGCCAGGTTGCAGACAAGTTCTCCAGCCTGTCGGATGTAGACAAGATGGTCCAC
>CABHPP010148137.1:29438-45018 GCA_902168425.1 Peromyscus attwateri | reverse complement strand
GGGGGGGGTGAGGGGGGCGGATGGCGGAGCTCGGGGCGACCGGGTGGCGGGGCTCGAGTTCGGGAGTCACCCCGGGGAGCCCCGGCTTCCGCCGCTGGACAATGGGGCATCCCGCGGCCCGGCGCGCGCCCTCCTCCGCTTCCACGGATACCCTGGGCGGAGGGAGGGAGGGAGGGAGGGGCGCCGCGCCGTGGGTTCGCGAGGAAATCCCAGTGCCTCCCGCCCCGGGGATGTCACCGAGGCCAGATTTGGAAGCTTAACCCGCCCGGTGGTGTTGGGTTGTGCAATATTCCGTTTCTGTCCCTGGCCTTTTAGGCAGTTGAGTGCGCCTCCTGGCACACTTTGAACAACTTGAAGCCGCACAAAGCTTCGTGATGAGGACAACTGTAAGGAAAATGTCTGTGTTTCTTTTCAAACGTCTTGGCAACTAAATGTTATGTGAAGTGACATTTCCTTTGTAACCGTTTACTAGGTACAAGAAAGACAAGACAAAGGCGTTTGTATCTCAGACGGTATGGATACTAATTTTATCCAGAACAACTGTAATGAAAATAGCATTATCCTTTTTACAGAAAAAAAAAAAAGCTTATTTTTAGAAAGCTACTGGTTCCCCCCAATGAGCTTTATGCTTTAACAAGCCAGTAGTCCAAAGAAAGTTAGACACTCTTCCAAGTGCCTACACACATAAAATTGTGGGGTTTTTTTTCCCCCCGTTGGCAGGTGGACCAAATAGGAAATATTTCTGAAGTACTATTTAACCAAAACCTGTTTAATAAGGTTCTGGATATCCAGAGCCTAAATTCCTTGCTATCAAACATATTCCTGCTATGGAATTTTGTTAATTCAACAAGAGATTTTAGTTCATACCCCAAAGGTTTGGATGATGGTATCAATGGAAAAACAACCAAAACGTTAATGGGGTAATAAAAAAGCCTATGGACTAGACAAGGTGGACAAAGATTGAAACGAGGTTTTATTTAATGAGCCCGGAATACAAGAGCCTGCTTAAAAAGCGCCTCTCCCTAGGCAATGTCAAGAACTCTCAGACTGAAAGCTCTCCATCTCTGACCTAAATTCCTTTCGTGTCTTAGACCTTACTTTTCCTTGCACTTTTTTCAAGATTTAATTATCTGTATGTGTGTGTCAACATGTGAGTATGTGCTTGTGAGTGCAGGTGCCCCCAGAGGCATTGGATCCCACTGGAGCTAGAGTTACAAGCAGTCATGAACTCCTGGACTTGGGTGCCAGGAACCAAACTTGGGTCCTCTACGAGGCAGCAGTAACCACCCTTAACTACTGGTCCATCTCTCCAGCCTGCAAACCTATTTTGTTTTGTTTTAAGGCTCTCTGATAATCTCTGATGTTTCAAAAGAAACTGAACACCAGATCCTTCCTTTAATGGTTTCCATAATCCCAGCAGGAGGCTAGATGGCAAGTTCAAGGCCACCCTGGCACTTTGAGATGCTGTCTGAGAAACAAAACAGCAACATCCCCAGAGTCAACCACTGACAGGACAGTCATCCATTAGCATCCAGCATCATGAGCTGGAAAAGGAGTCATATAGGACACCAGATTCTCTTGCTGACGTTATCAGTCAAATCCTGTCAGTTATCTCCTCTCCCAGAGTTCCATATCTGCCTTACAACCGTCCAAAGCCACCACCCTCTACCATGTATACTAAAAATAGATCCTTCTGCTTCATCCACGCTTGAAGTTCTGATCCATCCAAGGCTAGCCCGTTTGTGTGCACTCTCATCCCCCTGCCCAGCCCAATAGTTTTTAAAAGAGCCTTTGAAACATTTGTAGTTCAGTGCTCAATCCTGCTTGGTCTCCAACATCCTCCCCCAACCCCACCCCCAAGGGAAAAATTACACGGAGGAGAAAATCCTAGACTATCTGTGTCTACCCCCTACCCCCCACCCTACACCCCTACAAAGACACGTAGTTCAGCTGGCCCAGGATGACCCTGATTTTCTTTTTTTTTTTTTTTTTTTGGTCTCTCTCCACCCCCACCCCACCCCCAGACAGGGTTTCTCTGTGTAGCTTTGCGCCTTTCCATGCTGGCCTCGAACTCACAGAGATCCACCTGCCTCTGCTTCCCGAGTGCTGGGATTAAAGGCATGCATGACCACCGCCAGGCTAAGCTTGAATTTCTGATGCTCCTAACTCCACCTCCCAAGTGTTGAGCCTGGCTTCAGGTAAGCCAGGCAAGCACTCTATCACCTGAACTATATCCCAAGCCCAAGACCTCAAATCCTGAAGTCAACAAGGCCCTCCACTACCTAACACCCTTGTCTCCCCATTTTAGCCACTTAGCCAACCTCAGCTGACTTTTCCTTGATTCTGGCATTTTTAAGTATCTCAGCTTGAAGACTTATTCAGAAGTGGCTGGTGTCCTGGGCAGAATTAAATGAAAAACATTCAGCTATGCTCTCTACTGAACAACTCTCCTCCTTGTTTCTTCTCTCTCTCTCTCTGTCTCTGATAGAAGGGTAGAATTCATTATTTTCCCAGAGTGGTCTCAAATTCCTACGTTCAAGTTGCCCTCATGCCTCAGTCTCCCAAGTAGCAGGGACTGCAGCAAATAACCACCATACCCAGCTCATTTGACATCTTTCAAATGAGAGATGAAACAATAATATAATTGTCCTCCTGGCACTCAGACATTCTGGTTCCAGGCTTGATCTGGAAGTATTATTACTAAAATATGGGGAAATCCCAATAAGCTAAAAGTAGCACAGGGCAAGGCATGGTGGTGCACACCTTTAATCACAGCACTTGGGAGGCAGAGGCAGGTAGAATCTCTATGAATCTGAGGTCAGCCTTGTCTACAGAGCAAGTATCAGGCCAGGGAAAGCTACATATTTAGACAGTTTCAAAAAACCAAAAATTAAAAATTTATTTAAAAAGCTGAACAGATGATTGCTTTTATTTAGTTTTATGGTATTTTTATGTTTGTTTATAGCACAGGGTTTCTCTGTGCAGTCCTGGCTGTCCTGGAACTTGCTCTGTAGACCAGGCTGGCCTTGAACTCAAGAGCCTCACCTGCCTCTGCTTCCCCGGTGGAATACTGGGATTAAAGGCATGTGCCACCACCACCTGGCTGGTTTTAGGATATTTTTAAAAAGAGAAAAAATTAAAGGCACATGCCTTTAATCCCAGCACTCAGGAGGCAGAAGCAGGTGGATCTCTGTGAGTTCAAGACCAGCCTGGTCTACAGAGCGAGTTCCAGGACAGCCAGGGCTACACAGAGAAACCCTGTCTCGAAAGAAAAATATGAAAATCTTTGGTCTGAGAAGTCTTATTTCTGTGTGAGAATCGTCTTTATTATCTAGACGAGAACTAAATGCTGCATTAAGCCAAAGGATATAACAGGCTGACATCCCAGATCCGCTACTGAATAAACTAGGGGCTTTCTCATCTTAGAACTACTATTTCTTTGTTTAAAAATCATTAGTGGTGCAGGAGGAATAAATAGGGACACCTGCCAAGTTAGTGTGAAGGTGAGAAGTCAAGTCTGTGCAGTCAGTGCTCAGCTTGCATCTTTACCTGGGTTCCCAGAATCAAACTCAAGTTGCCAGGCTTTTATAGCAAGTATGCTTACCCACTGAGCAAACGTACAGGCCCCAAATTGCTGTTTCCATATCTATTAAAGAGGTGACTTGAAATACAAATTTCTACCTCAAACATTATAAATTTTTCAAACTCCCCAGTTTCATGTTATTTAAATATATGCAAATGCTTTTGCCATTTAAGGTTTTCTCCATTTGAATTTTAGCTTGTCTTTATAGAAAAATAGCCTACTTTTTCCATTATATGGACCCTCACTGCCCCCCCCACACACACACCAAAAAAAAAAAAAAAACCATCAATAAATGTAGGTATGGCTGTACACCCCTGTAATCATAGCCCTGTGAAGATTGAAGTAAGAGGATCAAAAGTTCAAAGCCAGGGCTGTTGAGATAGTTAAGTAGATAAATTCAGTCCCCAGGACCTACATAGCAGCAACTCCCCAAAATTATCCTCTGACCTCAACATGTGCACTGATAGGCATACATCCACAGGTGTAAACATACACAAAGAAAGAAAGAAAAAAAAAAGAAAGGTTTTAAAGTACAAGGCTAGGGCCAGCAAGATGCTTTAGTAAGGAAAGCGCTTGTTTCAAAAGCCTGCTGATTATGGGAGCTAGAGAGATGACTCAGTGAATAAGCACACTGACTGCTTTTCAAGAGAACCTGGGTTCAATTCCCAGCACTCATGTGGCAGCTCACAACTGTTTGCATTTCCAGTTCCAGGGGTTCCAACACCCTCTTCTTTCTGGCCTCCACAGCCACTGCAGTGGTGTATGGACATACATGCAGGGGAAAGATCCATATAAAAAGCTGCCAATCTGACTTGGTGAAGAGTACTTGCTGCTCCTGCAGAAGAACCAGGTTTGGTTCCCAAGGAGCCACACATGACAACTTACAAACTCCAGTTCCAGAAGATCTGATACTCTCTTCTGTCCACTATGGTCACCAGGCACAAAAGTGGTACACATCCACTTGTGCAGGCAAAATCGCTCAGACCCATCAAAATACATTAATTTTTAAAAATCAAATCAAAACTCTAAGGGGCTAGACAGACGTCTATGTCAGTGAATTGCTTGCTGTGCAAGTATGATGGGCTGAGTTCACACCTCAGCACACATGTAAAAAGCCAGGCATAGTGGCACACTCCTATTATGTCAGCATTAGAGAGACAGAGACAGAAGGGGCTCAATGTTCAGCCAGCCTAGCCTAATCAGGTGCTAGTGAGAAACCCTGTTTCAAAAACAAGGTGGACAGTCCTGAAAAATGATGCCAGAAACTTACCTCTAGCCTCCACAAACAAACATGTATGCACATACACACATACCACCTGCTTGTGCACGCACATGCACCGCTGCCCCACCACCACCACCACACACACACACACACACACACACACACACACACACACACACAAAGGCTGATAATCTTTGGTTTTGGAATTTTGGAGATCATTCCCAGCTTGTATGTGGTGAAATCAACACTCACATTCACTGTGCATGACTCACATTTTTGCATTTTGCCCAGACAAGGTCTCTCTATGTAGCCCTACTGGCCTGGAACTCACTAGTTAGATCAGGCTGGCCTTGAATTCACAGAGCTCTGTCTGCCACTGCCTCCCAAGTGCTGCAGTTAAAGGCATGCTCTACCATGCCTGGCTGATAATGTGATTTTAATGTTTATAGATACATATATATGAAATATAAACAATACCTGTGCCAGGTGGTGGTGCACGCCTTTAATCCCAGCACTCAAGAGGCAGAGGCAGGTAGATCTCTGTATTCAAAGCCAGCCTGGTTTACAGAGTGAGTTCATTCCAGGACAGCCAAGATAGTTATGCAGAAAAACTATATCTTAAAAAAAAAAAAAAAAAGCTGGGTGATGGTGTTATACGCCCTTAATTCCAGAACTCAGGAAAGAAACCCTGTCTCAAACAAACAAACAAAAACACACAACAAAAACACACAACAAAAACAAACAAAAAAATTTCTTCATTTCTAAATTTTCTGCAATGATTGTATATTAGATTTTACAGGCGAGGAGGGGATCCTCCAATCCACCCCCACCCTTCTCCCACCCCACCCCTACCCCCCGAGACGGGGTTCTCTGTGTAACAGTCCTAGTTGTCCAGGTTGGCCTCTAACTCACAGAGATCCGCCTGCCTCTGCCTCCCAAGTGCTGGGATTAAAAGTGTGCACCACTGCCGCCCAGCCTAAAACAAAGTTTCTTGGAGGGGAAAAAAAACACATTATTTTTTTCAGAGAATCTATTAAAATGATCTTTCAATTTGTATATATATATATACATATATATATGTATATATATATATATACCTGTCTGTTTATGTATGCAACTGTTTGTGCATGCATGTGTGCACACATGTACATAGAGACCAGAGGTCAACCCTGGCCATTCCTCAGGCATCATCCACCTTACTAGGACCTAGTACTCACCAAGCCTAAGCTAGGCTGTCTGACAACCAAGTCCCAGTGATCCCCAGTGATCCCCTGGTCTCTGCATGCTCAGCACTGGAATTACGAGCATTCATGAACCACACCCAGCTTTTTACCTGTGTACTGGGGATAAAACTCAGGGTCCCATACTTGCATGGCAAGTACTTTACCAACTAAGTTATCTCCCCAGCCCCTGTAAAAATTGTATAAGAAAATTTAGTTGTTGTTTGTTGCAGAGAGGATTTCCTTATATAGGCCAAGTGGGCCTCAAACTTGTAATTCTCCTGCCTCCCCAGTTCTATGATTAAAGGCTTGCTTCACTATGCCCAGCTCATCAATGATTCTTAATTGGAGCCAATTAAATCTTCCAGGTATTACAGGGTCATTTCTGAGGATCTTTATGGTAGTCAGATTGAAAGAGAGTATACTACCAGCATTTAATGGGAAATAGGTCAGGAATAGATCAGAGACACAGCTAAATATCCAACAACACACAATGTAGCTCTCCACAATAAAGATTTGGCCTTAACTGTTACTGTCATATCCTGGCTTACACAGAAAATATATCATTAACATGCTTAGTTTAATGCTATTGACCATATTGGGAGGGGGGGTAAGAAGGGTGGAGCTCATAGAAAAAAAAAAGACATACCTGTACCAAGGATAAACAAAGTTTTCCAACACTAATTCAAGAACCTGCACAAGAAAATTTTAAAGAAAAATAATTAACTATAGGGAAATAAACCATACTACTAAGCTATATATATTAGCAACAACTATATCATGAATCTAAAAAGGTCTTATTAATAAAAATAAAACTGGGAGCCAGGTTTTGGGGTAAATTCTGAAAGATCATAGAGACAGAACCAACCACAGCTAACCTCACCTCCCTAATTCGTCAGCTGATCTTGTTTCCTCAAACTGGAAACCTCTGTGTCCTCATCCAAATGGATCTCAGCTGAACTGCTGCTCAAAAGCCTAAAAGCTTAACAGATTCTAGTTCCTGGTCTCACACCTTATATACCTTTCTGCTTCCTACCATCACTTCCTGGGATTAAAGGCGTGTGTCACCATGCCTGGCTGTTTCCAGTGTGGCTTCAAATTCACAGACATCCGGATGGATCTCTGCCTCCAGAATGCTAGGATTAAAGGTGTGTGTGCCACCATTTTCTGGCCTCTATATCTAGTGGCTGTTTTGTTCTCTGACCCCAGATAAGTTTATTAAGGTGCACAATATATTGGGAGACACAATATCACCACAAACAACCAATTTTATTATACCAAATATTAACAATATCTCTTTTGGGGGAGGGGAGGGGTTCAAGACAGGGTTTCTTTGTATAGCCTTGGCTGTCCTGGATTTAGCTCTGTATACTAAGCTGGTCTTGACACAGATACCCATCTACCTCTACCTCTCAAGTGCTGGGAGTAAAGGTGTTCCCCACCATTGCCCAGCAGAATTCTCCAATTTATATGGGGGAGGGGGGAATCCATAACACAACATCCTTCTTTAGACAGAACTATGAGAATCTACCTTGGAAGAAAATAAAGAAAGAACCCAATTTGAAAATAGGCAAACCCTCCGGGCGCTGGTGGCGCACGCCTTTAATCCCAGCAGAGGCAGAGAGGCAGGCGGATCTCTGAGTTCCAGGCCAGCCTTGGTCTACAGAGCAAGTTCCAGGACAGGCTCCAAAGCTACATAGAGAAACCCTGTCTCAAACAACAACAACAACAACAACAACAACAACAAAAGGTGAACTATCTGAAGAGATCTCTAATGAAGAAACACAGGCAGAAAACAAGCACATGAAGCAGTTTGGTTTGAAGGAGAAATGCACCCTATGGTCTCAAGCATTTGAACACCTAGTTTATGGTGTGGCTAAGGGAGACTTAGGAGGTGTGGTCTTGCTGGAGGAAGTATGTCCCTGAAGACAGGCTCTGAGAGTTTAAAAATTCAAGCATTGTTGAGTTTGCATCCTCTGCTTCATGCTTGCAGTTGAAGGTGAATTCCCAGTTGTTCCTGCCACTGTACATGCTGCTGGCTGCCATGATTTCCTGCCATAATGGACTCGTATCCCCTAGGAACCGTAAGCCCAAACAAACTCTTCCTTCTATAAATTGCCTTGGTCATGGTATTTTAGCACAATAGAAAAATAACTAATACAGAGACTAAGGGATAACAAAGTCAAATCATAGCAAGATGCTATCATTTATATTAGGATGGCCCAAGTCCAGAACACTAACATCACTAGGTGTCGGAAAGGATGTGAAAACCAGAACCTGCCATTGCTGCTGGTGATGCAAAATGGTACAGACCCTTTATATGATGGTTTGGGCAGCTTATTGCAGTTAAACAGAATCTTATCATTCAATTCATGAGTTGCACTCTTTGGTATTTATACTCAAAGGATTTTGAAACATTTGTCTACCAAAAAAACCCTGCTCATGGATCTTTATGGTAGCCTTTCTACAGTTGCCCCAAACTAGAATAAACTAGAACCTTCCTACGTGATGACCTTCCATAGATGAACAAATAAACAAGCTGTGAAATGGATAGTTTAGAGGCAATGGGAAGGCTGGGGCCAGCCTGAGTTTCATAGTGAGTTCCCTTCCAGCCTAGGCCACAATGTGAGAGCCTGTCTCGAACAAACAAACAAATGAACCAAATGCTATAAAGCAACAAGTAGACATAGAGAAATGCCGAGTGTGTGTTACTCAATGAAAAGAGCTAATCTGAAAAGGCTGTCTACTGAGTGCTTCCAACTATGTGATGTTCTGGAACTAGAGACAGGCTGGAGAGACAGCTCAGCAGTTAAGAGCACTCACTAGTTGCTCTTACAGAGGTCTCAAACTCTATTTCTAGCACCCACTTGGTGGCTCATGACAATCTGTAACTCCAGTTCCAGGGTATCCAATGCCCTCTTCTGGCCTCTGTGGGCACCAGTCACATACATGGTGCTCATATGTTCATCCAGGCAAAATACTCACACACATAAAATTATATATATATATTTTTTTTTAATTCAAAAAATGACTGGCAGCTCAACATGGGAGAAAGAAGGAGAAACAAGATCTAAACGGGATACACCAGGATTTTTAAGGTTCTGTGATGACTAGTTTTAAGTCAACTTGCCACAAGCTAAAGTCATCTCAGAAGAGGGAGCCTCAACTAAGAAATTCCTTCCAAATGATCTGGCTGTAGGCAAGCCTGGGGGGCATTTTCTTAATTAGTGATTTGATGGACAAGGGGCCATCCCATTGTGGGTGGTGCCACCCCTAGGCTGGTGGTCCTGAGCACTGGGCAAACCATGAAGAGCAAGTCAATAGGCAGCACTCCTCCAGTGGCCTCTACATCAGCTCCTGCCTCCATGTTCCAGCAATGTTAAGAGTTCCTGCCCTGATTGCTTTTGATGATGAAATAAAACCCATTCCTCCTGGAGTTGTCTTAGGTCATGATGTCTCATTATCACAATAGTAACCCTAAATAAAACAAGTGGTAAAATTGTACTGTACCGATAGACATCACTATAGATTTTACCTAAACATATAGGGTGTAATACAGCCAGAGTGAGCTCTAATGTGAACTATAGGCTTTAATAAAATGTATCAATATTGGTTTGCCAATTGTAACAAATGTGCCAACTAATATACTACACTAACAATAGGAGAAAGGTTTGGGGAGGCATGTGTGGAAACCACACACTGCTGTTTTCTGTGAAGTTAAAAGTCCTCTTGTTCTAGTTTGTTTTTCTGTTGCTGTGATAAAACACCGTGACCAAAAACAACTTGGGGAGGAAATGGTTTATTTGGCTTACAAGTAAGAGTCCATCACAAAGAACTCAGGGCAGGAAGTGAAGCAGAAAACATGAGGAATGCTGCTCACTGACTTGCTTCCCATGGCTTGCTTTCTTTTACAACCCAGGCCCTCCTACCGAAGATGGAACTACCTATAGTAGTCTGGGCCCTCCCACATCAATCATTAATCAAGAAAATGTCCCACAGACATGCCTACAGGCCCTCTGATGGAGGAAATTCCTTAACTGACTGTCACTTCTTCCCAAGTGACTCTCCTTTGGGTCACATTGACAAAAACTAACCAGCACAGCTCTAAAAATGAAGTTTATTAAAATTTTAAACTCGACATCTTCAACATGAAAAAAACTAGAACAATATTTTGATTATTGCCTTTTTGTATTGTTTTGTTTTTCGAGACAGGGTTTCTCTGTGTAGTTTTGGTGCCTGTCCTGGATCTCGCTCTGTAGACGAGGCTGGCCTCGAACTCACAGAGATCCGCCTGTCTCTGCCTCCCAAGCACTGGGATTAAAGGCATGCGCCACTGCCACCCACCTATAATAGCCTTTAAAAAAAATCTAAGTTACATTTATTTGTATGTGGGTAGGGACACATGTTTGTGTACATGTGCATACACACCACTGGGCACATGTGGAGGACAGAAGACATTGTGGGGGAGTCCATTCTTCCTTCCATTGAGAGGATCCTGGAGATATAACTTAGATCATCAAGTTTGGCGGCCAGTGCCTTTACCCACTGAGCCATCTGACCAGCTGTCATGGTTATAGCTTCTTATCTCTATATGCAAGATTCATAGCTCAGTCTCATTTTAGTTCCTTGGTTCTAACGTTGGTAGTGGAAAGGTAGATTTAAATTATAAGAAGCCATGCACTGGGTATGGTGGCACACACCGTTGATCCCAGCCCTGGAGAGGCAGAGGCAGGCAGATCTCTGTGAGTTCGAGGCCAGCCTGGTCTACAGAGTGAGATCCAGGACAGCCAGAGCTGTAATACAAAGAAACCCTGTTTTGAAAACAAACAAATAAAAAAAAAAAAAAAAAAAAAAGAAAAAAGAAAAGGAAAAAAGGAGTTTGTAGAAGAAATAACTACACAAAGAACAGGGTTATGTAAACATAACTCTTCTCAAAATTGGTTTATAAATGCATTCCCAACTCGCTGACTGGAGTTCAGTATATGAGCAACCTTCGGTTGTTGTGACTTTCAAGATGATTTATTACAAGAAAAAAGAAAGCATAGCAATACTTCTTCCACGGAGCATGCCCATGGCAGGATATCTTGAAGCTCTCCTCAAAGGTGACTTTATTCAAACACTACCCCTAAACACACACATACCAGCTAAGGAAGCCACGATGGCTGTCTCATTGTTATTATAGCACACTTAGGCTAGGACACATGCTCCGTGTCTTGCCTAATTACAAATAAGGAATGACCGAACGCAAATTATGGGTTGCTTTATCTTTCTCTTTCTTTCTGTGTCATTATTTCCAGTATAATGACAGGCCATTAAGGTCTGTAGTCACAGATAATTCTTAAAATGCCATTGCTCTTTTTTTTTCTGTCTTCAAAGCAAGTTCTGGGCCCTCAGTGGAAAGCCAGACATTTTTTGTGTTGCTTTAGATTGAGAACGCTTACCTTGTACTCATTTTAAGCTTCACTGCACTCCGATATGTGGTAAGTCCACTGGAATCCTGTGCTTAGGAGGTGCCATGGCCACTTTAATGAAATGGAGTGGGATGAAATGACAGGCACACATATTGTGTATATCTCCCCTGCTCACACACATATCCTATTACAGAAGCAGAGTTTCTTTGTTGTTTGTGTATTAGAGACCTGATTTCAGAAAGCCCTGGCTGGTTTTGAACTCACTCTGTAGCTGAGGATAATCATCTCCCTGCCTCCTCCTGCTCAAGTACAGCAATTACAGGTATATACCGCTACACTGGGCTCAAAGTACAAGTTTAAGATACAATTATAGTGATTACAATAATGCATGCCCGTAATTTCAACACTCAAGAGGCTAAGCAAGTTTCAAGTTGAAGGCCCTCCTTTATTATATGAGGAGTTCAAGACGAGTCTGAACTAAATAGAAACATTGTCTTGAAAAGAAAGAAACTGCCTAGGAATACTAGATTAATTAAGCACAGAAAAAAAGCTGGTACAGAACATTAAGTGGCATCAACAGTGCTATAGAAGATGGATCTTGAAAAGAATATGAGGAGCTGGGCGGTGGTGGTGCATGCCTTTAATCGCAGCACTCTGGAGGCAGAGGCAAGTGGATCTCTGTGAGTTTGAGACTAGCCTGGTCTACAGAGTGAGATCCAGGACAGCCAGGGCTGTTACACAAAGAAACCCTGTCTCAAAAATCCAAAAGACAAGAAAACACAGGAGAAGATGATGTTAGAGACATCAAAGGAAAGACCATTCAGGAAGGAAGAAGAAGTGGTCAACATGGTTGGCTTACCTAGGGTTTCTATTGCTGTGATGAAACACCACATCCAAAAGCAACTCCAGGAGGAAAAGGATTATTTCGCCTACATATCCTGAGTAATAAATAGTCCATTGAGGAAAACCAAAGCAGGAACTCAAACCAGGCAGGAACCTGGAGGCAGGAGCTGACGCAGAGGCCATGAAGAAGTGTTTGAAGGGATGCTGACCCATGCAAGCATGTGGCTCTGACAGGCCTTGCCCTTCCCCTTCCCTCTGCCTTGCTCAAAACCTTTAGATTATATCCATAAAGCTAGCTATCAAGGTCTATTCTCTTATTTAGACATTTTCTTTTTCTTTATTTTCTTTTTGGAAGCATAAATATTTATAACAAAGGAGTTTATGTACAGTGTTGAAAATCTACAACTTCAGTTGGGCAGTGGTTGAGCACGCCTTTAATCCCAGCACTCGGGAGGCAGAGCCGGGTGGATCTCTGTGAGTTCGAGGCCAGCCTGGTCTACAGAGGGTGATCCGGGACAGGCACCAAAACTACACACAGAAACCCTGTTTGGGGGGGGTTAATTACACCAGTGTGGTAGTTTGAATGTAGTTGCCCTCACAAGCTCATAGGGAGTGGCATTATTAGGAGATGTGGCCTTGTTGAAATAGGTGTGGCCTTGTTGAAAGAAGTGTGTCACTGTATGTATGGGTGGGCTTTGAGGTCTCCAATGCTCAAGCTATGCCTAGTTAAGTTCACTTCCTGTTGCCTGCAGATCGAGATGTAGGATTCTCAGCTCCTTCTTCAGTACCAAGTCTGCCTGCATGTGGCCATGTCCTGCCATGGTGATAATGGAATAAATCTCTGAACTGTATGCCACCTGTGTTAGTTAGGGTTTTTATTGCTGTGAATCTCTTCATCTCACCATGACCACAGCAACTCTTACAAAGGAAAAACATTTAATTGAAATTTTCAGAGGTTCAGTCCATTAACATCATGACAGGAGCATGGCGGCATGCAGGCAGACAGTAGCTGAGAGTCCTACATCTTGTAGGCAACAGGAAGTCAACTAAGACACTGGGTGGTATCCTGAGCATAGGAAACCTCAAAGCCCGCCCCCACAGTGACACACTTCCTCCAACAAGGGCAAACCCACTCTAACAAAGCTGTGCCTCCTAATAGTGCCACTCCCTGTGAGATTATGGGGGCCAATTACATTCACACTACCACACCACCCCAGCTAAATGTTTCCCTTTTGTAAGAGTTGCCATGGTTGGGGCTGGAGAGATGGCTTAGAGGTTAAGAGCACTAGCTACTCTTCCAGAGGACCTGGGTTCAATTCCCAGCACCCACATGGCAGCTCATAGATGTCTGTAACCCCAGTTGTAGGGGATCTGGCTCCCTCACAAGGATATACCTACAGGCAAAACACCAATGCACATAAAATAATAATAAATAAATTATTAAAAAAAAGAATTACCATGGTCATGGTGTCTCTTCAAAGCAATAGAAACCCTAACTATAGACAATTTGCAAGGTCATTTGCTGCTGTTTTTTTCTGACTGAATCGGAAAGCATCCACTTGAACTTTTCTTCCCCACTTAATAAAGGACCTCTCTGTGAAAACTGGTGTTTGGGTGTGGTTTACGCTCCCTGGGAGGGAGCCCCACTATACAGGTGTCTCCTTCAGCGCTGCTTACTGGCTTGCTCTGCCTGCCTGCTTTATCATAGAACTCAGGACCACCAGCCCAGGAATAGCAGCACCTACAATGGGCTGGCCACTTGCCTGTTAGTCACTAATTAAGAAAATGCCCTACAGGCTTGTATGCCTACAGCTCAGAGACCTTTTCTCAATAGAAGCTTCCTCATCTCAGGTAACTCTAACTTGTGGCAAGTTAACACAAAACTAGCTAGCACAGCAGGGTGGTGGTGGCAGCGGCAGCACAAGCCTTTAATCCTAGCACTTGGGAGGCAGAGGCAGGCAGATCTCTGTGAGTTCAAGGCCAGCCTGGTCTATAGAAATTAAGATTCCATTGGATTTGAGGACAATAAAGTTATCTATTTTGAGCGGCAAGAGTAATTGAGTAGAATGGTACAGGTAGGCAGACATGAGAATACAGTGGGCTAAAAGTAAGTAGAAGATGAGCATACAAAGACAAGTGTAGACAACTCTTTCAAGAAATGTAGCAGGGGCTGGAAAGATGGCTCAGAGTTTAAGACACTGACTGCTCTTCCAGAGGACCTGGGTTCAATTCCCAGCACCCACATGGGGGCTTACAACTATCTGTAACTCCAGTTCCAGGGGGCTGGACACCCATGGCAAAATACCAAGGCACATAAAATAAAACTAAAAAAATAAAAAGAGCCGGACGGAGGTGGCGCACGCCTTTAATCCCAGCACTTGGGAGGCAGAGCCAGGCGGATCCCTGTGAGTTCAAGGCCAGCCTGGTCTACAGAGTGAGATCCAGGACAGGCACTAAAACTACACAGAGAAACCCTGTCTGAAAAACCAAATATAAAAAATAAAAAGAAAAGAAATGCAGCATGGGGGCCAGAGAGGTGGCTCAGCAGTTAAGAGCACTTCCTGATCTTGCAGAGGACCCTAGTTTGTTTCCTGGCACCCTTATGGTGGCTCACAACCATTCATAACACCAAGAGAATCCAACAATCCCTTCTGCTGGCCTCTGCAGGCACCAGGTACACACATGATGCTATTGTGTAACAGTTTCCTCCAAGATTAAAACAGTCCGACCTACAGTGAAGCTCCTTAACCAGGAAGGTAAACACTCAAAATAGTTCCAGGAAGTCCCTGAAATTGATCAGATTCACTAGGCCTCTCCTTGCCGGAGTATACAATAAAAGCTGAGAGTCCCTTTCAGGAGAAGAGGTAAGCTGCCAGGAAGACTTACTGACAAGCTAGGCTGCAAAGAAGATTCCGAGACAAGACCAGCTTCCTGGAAGAGGTTTTAGCCAGTCACTTTGAAAGAATACTCTCCAAGCTGTTGAGCTGCCTGCAGGCTGTGCATTATGCTCTAGGTTTGGGGGGGAGGGAGGAAGAATGTGGAATTACCTTTGAGCTAGAATGAAATACAAATCATGGAATATTTCAATGCTTATATAAAGTGATACTTTTTTTTTTTCTCAAGACAGGGTTTCTCTGTGTAGTTTTGGTGCCTGTCCTGGATCTCACCATGTAGACCAGGCTGGCCTCAAATTCACAGAGATCTGCCTGGCTCTGCCTCCTGAGTGCTGGGATTAAAGGCGTGCACCACCACCACCACCACCACCACCACCACCACCACCACCACCACCACCACCACCACC
>CABHPP010148137.1:1729-29428 GCA_902168425.1 Peromyscus attwateri | reverse complement strand
CCACCACCACCACCACCACCACCACCACCACCACCACCACCACCACCGCCTGGCATAAAGTGATACTTAGTCTGGTGGCAGTGGTGCACGCCTTTAATCCCAGACACCAAAACTACACAGAGAAACCCTGTGTTGAAAAAAATCAAAATAAGTAAGTAAATAAATAAAATAAAATAAAGTGATACTTAAAGTTGAGAGGAGCTGGAAGAGAGGGAGAAATTGAAGATAGAAGGGAAAGAAGGAATTGTCTATCATCTGTGTAGTATCGGGGTTTATAGAAACTAGTGATGTTCCATACACAAGGACAGGGACCTTTGCCTTCTTCCCTTTTTGTGTCTAGAACACTACATTCTTTTCACAGGAATACCACATGGAAATACCTTAAGCTGAATGGCTCAAAATAACATAAAGGCGTCGTCTCATAGTTTTGAAGGTAAGGTGTCGAGAGTCAAGGTTGGTAGATTCCTGCTTCCTTTGAAACCTTCTTTGACTCTTTGTCCCTGAAGGTACTTGGGCAATCTTTAGCATTCCTTAGCTTGCAGCTACATAACTCCGGACTTTCATTGTCACATGGTTTTCTTTGTTTTTTAATAGCCCTCTGCCCGTAAACATAATAGTCATATTGGGTTAAGAACTTGCATTACTCTAGTATGACCTCATCATGAGTAATTTTACCTGCAAGTTGCCTATTTCCAAATGAAGACACACCTTGTGATATTGGAAGTCAAGGTTTGAACATCGTTTTTTTGGAGGGAGGCATAATTCAGCCCCAAGTACATAGAGTAAATCCTGAACTATCATTGAATGAGCGGATGAATGTGCTACAGCGCACTGGGGGAAGAATTAACTTTACATTCATTGTAGGACACCATTCCATTTTGTATGCTTTGCATCTTTAATGTCCCCTAAACCTCATGCATCAAAGGCTCGGCTTCCCATATAATGGTGCTGTTGAGAGATTGGGGAAGCCTCAGGGAGTGAGACATAGTTGTGGGAAATAGGTCATTGAAGTCATACATTTGGAGGATCCACTGGGTCCCTCTCCGTTTCTTTCTCCTGCTTTCTGGCCTCCACCCTATGAGCAGTTATCTATGTCCTGTGCTGCTTTCAATGCATAGCCTTACCACAAATCTCTGAAACAATAAGCCAAATGCATCTTGCAGTTCAGAAAGACTGAGAACAAGTTTGTGGAAGGAATTTGAAAAAATTTTGGAGTTGCTAGCTAGGAAAATCTTGGAATACTGTAAGCAGAACTTGATGGGTAATTTTGATGTGAGCCCAGAAGACCAGAGTGCTGACAGAAAGGCAGACAGCAAAGAGCATTCTCATAGGGCTTCAGATGGAAACAAAGACTCTACTGGATCACTGTGGCAAATAACTGTTGACACTTTCTTCATGCCTTGAGACTTTGTGCAAGGCTGAGCTTAAGAGTGACAGGCTAGCCGGGTAGGGGTGGCGCACGCCTTTAATCCCAGCACTTGGGAGGCAGAGCCAGATGGATCTCTATGAGTTCGAGGCCAGCCTGGTCTACAGAGTGAGATCCAGGAAAGGCACAAAGCTACACAGGCTAAATAGACTGGCAGAAGGAATTTCAAGGTAGCCCACATTTGTTCTTTGGCATGGATGTTGCTGGATGCTTTTAGCCATGCTTAGAAGGATAATTGTGAAATGAAGCCAGAGTAGAAAAACTTGTAGATTCACCAAGAATGGAATGCATTTAAAGTGGAAAACATACTGGGTGTGGTGGTGCACTCCTTTAATCACAGAGACCGAGTCAGGCTGATCTACATAGAGAACTCAGACGAGCGAGAATGACATAGTGAGACTCTTTTTAAAAGATAGTAGTAGTAAGGCTCGAAAAACAAAACAAAACAAAACAAAACAAAACAAAAAGATAGTAATAAAGTGGAAAACAAAAAGAGTGTGGTAGTTAAAGCTATTGGCACCACTAATAGAAGCAAAACAATTTACATTAGGAGAGATTTTAAAGAAGAATTCAGAACTCAGCAAGACTCCACCCATCATAAACATAAAGGTATAAAGTTGTAAACTCCTTTGAAAGACTTAGCTTTGAGAAGTGCGCTCTAGGGCCCCCTATTCTCACAGGGTCATTTGGGGAATTGTTTCCCCATATACTGTTGTGCTGGCTAGGTTTTTTTGTTTGTTTATTTTCTAGACCAGGCTGGCCAGGAACTCAAAGAGATCCTCCTGCCTCTGCCTCCCGAGTGCTGGGATTAAAGGCTGTTTGTTTTTATCAACAACACAGTTAGGATCACCTGCGAGGAGGGAATCTGGACTGAGAAAATGCCTCCATCAGATTGGCCTGTCGTCAAGTCTGTTGGGACAATTACTTACTTCACTGTGGGCAATGCCACCACTGGGCAGGTGGTCCTGGGTTGTATAAGAAAATAGGCTTAAGGGCTGTGGGGATGGCTTCACTGTTAAAGATTAGACCCACAACCAAAGAAAGCAGGCTGAGCAAGCCATGGAGGGCAAGCTGTCTTCAGTGATCGACTTTGATCAAGACGGGTAACCCAAATAAACCCCTTCTTCTCCTAATTGCTTTTGATTATAGTCTTTTTGGGGTTTGTTGTTGTTGTTGTTGTTGTTGTTTTGAGACAGGGTTTCTCTATGTAGCTTTGGTGCCTGTCCTGGATCTCACTCTGTAGACCAGGTTGGCCTCGAACTCACAGAGATCTGCCTGGCTCTGCCTCCCGAGTGCTGGGATTAAAGGCATACGCCACCACCGCCAGGCGATCATAGTCTTTATCACAGCTATAGAAAGCAAAAACAAAACATCCACCATCTAGGCACTGATATTGTGGTATTGTGCCCCAGGGATTGGTGGCGGGGCTGGCTGATGCCCAAGCTGGCAGCAGTCTTCAGTCTTTGGTGTTATTCACATGATGCTGGTTTCACAAACATCTGAAAGACAAGAATTGTGAGTTATGGAGGCTTCCACCCAGATCTCAAGGTAAGCACTGGGAAGCTAGATAAGGTGGAGCAGGATTGGGGTCCCGGTGGGCATCCTCTGACAGGGTATGTTTGAAGCTGTGAGAGTGAAGTCCACAGTGCAGTAAGGAATTCAGTAAGCTAGAGATGTCAGGTGCAGGGGAGACATGCTGATGAACATTGTAGGTCGCCAGGAGACTGAGTCCCAGAAAGACCTGTGGCTGCAGTGGGAAAGTCCATAGGGATGGGGATGCCCAAACCATGGATGATGGACCTGGAATCATGGTACTTAGTTTTCTGGGGAGAGTTTGAACTTGTACATTTGTTTGTTTGTTTATTTGTTTGTTTGTTTAAGACAGGGTTTCTCTGTGTAACCCTGGCTGTCCTGGAACTCACTATATAAACCAGGTTGGCCTTGAATTCAGACATCTGCCTGCCTCTGCCTCCTGAGTGCTGGGATTATAGGTGTGCCCCACCACTGCCTGGATGAATTTGTAGTTTTGTACAATTACAAAACTGTTGAACTATCAGAGGGAAGGAATTTCAAATTTTATTGTATACAAAATAGTTATATCATGTTAGGTGCCATTATGAGCTTGTTATCTTTATTTTGGAGCATTTTCAGATTTATTTAATTTATTTATTTATTTATTTATTTATTTATTTATTTATTTATTTATGTTTGGTTTTTCGAAACAGGGTTTCTCTGTGTAGCTTTGCACCTTTCCTGGAACTCACTTTGTAGACCAGGCTGGCCTCGAACTCACAGAGATCCGCCTGCCTCTGCCTCCCGAGTGCTGTGATTAAAGAGAGTGTGTTTGCATGTCGAAAGAAGAACTCAGATGGTTAATCTCTTTTTTTTTGGTTTTCCAAGACAGGGTTTCTCTGTAGTTTTGGAGCCTGTCCTGGATATTTCTCTGTAGACCAGGCTGGCCTTGAACTCACTGAGATCCGCCTGGCTCTGCCTCCCGAGTGCTGGGATTAAAGGCGTGTGCCACCACCACCCAGTATTGTTTAATCTTGACTGTAAACATGGAGTGAAGAAAGATTCATAGGAGATTTGTAAATTATAACTCTGGGTGAGGGTCAAGTGATGGTAGTGCATGCCTTTAATCCCAGCAGTCAGGAGGCAGAAGCAGGCAGATCTCTGTGAGTTTGAGGCCAGTCTAGTCAACAGAGTGAGTTCCAGACAGTCAGGGATATACAGAGAAACTATCTCAAAAGAAAAAAAAAAGCTAGTAATAATTTTCTGGGTGAGTCTGTGAGAGAATTTCCATAGATGATTGGCAGAAATGGACTGGGAGACACAAATGCTGAATGTAGGTGATTCTGCCATCAGGCTAGTAGCCCAGAAGGAACAAAATTAATGGGAGATAGAAAACCTCACAGTATAGTCTTTTCTCACCACATCTGGAACTGTGAGCCTAAACAACTAGGAATAGCCACAGCAATGGCTTCACACTTAGTATGGATTTTCTGTGTAGGTCACTTTTTTTTCACTATGACAAAGTACTTGATATGAGCAACAGAAGAGGAAGGTGGGTTTATTTTGGCTTGTGGTATCAGAGATTTCAGTCCATCATCATTTTTTTTTCATTGCTTTTATGTCCGTGTTTGGCAGGGAGGGATATCATGGTGGGGACATGCTGTAGAGCAAAATAACTCACCTCATAGTAGAGAGGAGGAAGAGATACTTGTGAGTGAGACTTTACCAGCCAGATTCTTCCTCCTTCTGTTCCATTCAGCTTCCTAGTCTATTAGACAGTGCTTCTAATTTGTGGAAGAGAGTCTAAGGAGTTTGTGACTTCTAGAAAGCAACTCCATAAAAAAAAGCTGCTGCTAATGTGATGTAAGAGGCATTTGGCTGGTTAAGCGTTCAGGCTTCTAGCAGCAGTTCAGCTGAGATGCATTTGGATAAGACTCAGAGGCTTCCAGTCTGAGGAAACAGGATCAGCTGAGGAACTGGCGAGGTGAGGTAGCTGTGGCCTGTTCTCTCTCTCTGATCTTCCAACGTTCACCCCAATAACTGGCCTCAGGTTTGTTTTTATTAATAAGAACTTTGAGGATTCATGCTACATTCCTCCATGGTTTCAGAGGCCATGCAGCACATGGCAGGGGTGTCCCTGTGTGAAGGCCTTGAGGGAGCAGGAGACCCTGAGAGGCCATCTGTGAAGCTGATGGTAAAAGCAAAGCCTGAGTTTCAGTGGAGATTCCAAGATACTGGAGATGCCAGAGCCATGGGATATCTGCCAAGGAGAGCTGTGTACAGGGAGTGGAATCAGGCCAAGAGAAAGGTATAGGTTGCAGCAGCAAAGCTGGAGGGCAGAGCCGTCTACATCCTTTGGCTCTGGACTTGAAACTGTAGGACTTGGTTTTGCCATGTTGAGTTTAGGTCTTTGGTCCAGTTTTTCCTCATGATGCAATCATTCTCCCCTTTTGGAATGGTAATATGTATTCTGTGACATTATGTGTTGGAAGTGTGTAATTTGCTTCTTGATTTTACACAATTACAATTAAGAGATTACCTTGAGCTAGGCTTTGGTGGTACATGCCTTTAATCCCAGCACTCGGGAGGCAGAGGCAGGCGGATCTCTGTGAGTTCGAGGCCAGTCTGGTCTACAGAGTAAGATCCAGGACAGGCACCAAAACTACACAGAGAAACCCTGTCTCAAAAAACAAAAACAAAACAAAAAAAAAAAAAAAACAAAAACAAAAACAAAACAACAACAAAGAAAAAAGATTGCCTTGAGTCTCAGAAGAGAGTTTAGACTTTTAAACAATGGTGAGACTGTAAAAGACTATCCAGACATCTCAAGTTGGACTAAGTGTATTTTGCATTAGGATACAGCCATGGAACTATGGGGGTCAAGAAGCGGAATGTAGTGTTTTAAATGAGAATGTCCTCCCAACCCCACCCTGTGGACACAGGTATTTGAATACTGGCAGCAATGTTTAGGGAGGTTTAGTAGTTATGGACTTACTGTAGGAAGTATGTCACTGGGGGTAGTAGGATTTTAGAGTAAAGTCTACCCTACTTCTAGTTTGCGCTCTCTGTTTCAAGCTTGAGGTAAAAGGTGTGAACTCTCTTCATCCTTTCCTGCCACCACACCTGCTGCTTGCTGCCATACCTCCCCTTGGTGACGGACTGTTAGCACTCTAAAAACATAAACCCCTATAAACTCATTCTTCTAAAAGTTGTCTTCGACAATTTGTATTTTTATTATAGCAACAGAAAAGTAACTAAATGCACTAGTGAAATGTTAACTATTTGGAGAATCCATTGATCATATAATTAGTCATCATGGTCATGTTCAAATACCTTAAAGTTTCAGCATTAAGGAATTCGCCAAATCCAGGCGGTGGTGACACACCAGAAGGCTCTCTGTGAGTTCGAGGCCAGCCTGGGTTACAGGTGAGTTCCAGGACAGGCACCAAAACTCCACAGAGAAATCCTGTCTCTGAGGACCGAACCTAGGGCCTTGTGCTTGCTAGGCAAGCGCTCTACTACCGAGCTAAATCCCCAACCCCACTAAACCAATTTGTATACATCAGCACTGACCTTCCCAAGAGCTAAGAAACTCGTGTATAGTTTAAGACATTTTGAGTTGAGTTTAAATTAACTTCATGCAAAAAATATCATAAGATAGAGATGACAGTGTATTAAAAGATATTTTAAAGCTGGGATGTGGTGGTGCATGCCTTTAGTTCCAGCACTTGGAATCTCACTGAGTTCCAGGGCATCCAGGACTGTTATACAGAGAAACTCTGTCTGGAAAAACAAAACTAAAAACAAAGCAAACAAACAAAAAAGATATTTTGAGTTATTGCTTGGATATTAAATAGCTTCAAAAGTTCAGTGGTAGGAAATATGATTGCCAGATGATCCGCTTTTCAAAACTAACTGGATTGTGGTATTCTTTGGTGTATTAATCCACAATGGATTCATAATTTGATGGCACTATTAGGAAGTAATATAAACTAGGAGATGTGGCCTAAATGGAATGGGAGTGCCCTGGATTAATTTATCTTGTCCATGGCGCCTTCCTTCTCCTTTTCTTCTTGGCTGATATGAGAACAGTAATGCCTATTGCCTAGGTGTTCTACTTTACATCCTAGATGCTGCAGAGCAAGCTAACCATCTCAGAAACTATGGACCAGGACAAAAGTTTTCTTCTTTTATATTGCTTCTGGTATTTCGTCACAGTAATGAAGAGTGACTGACTTGTTAGAACATAAAATGGTATGTTTTGGAAGTTTCCATTAAGTTTAGTAATTTGTCCTTTAAAAAAAAAAACATGGGGACAGAGAAACAGTTCAGTAGTTAAGAGTACTTGCTGCTCTTGCAGAGGACCTGGTTTAGTAACAGGTACCCTCATGATGGTTTACAACCATCTGTAACTCCAGTTCCAAGGCATCTGATAAGCTCTTCTGACCTCTGCAGGCACGAAGCATGCACATATACACATACAGACTAGCAGACAAAACACACATATAAAATAAATCTTTGTAAATTATGTAATGTTCTCTAAATTTTACAAAATACTGAAACAGTGGAGATAATCAATTCATATGAATTTTTAAAATTATATAGCAAAAAGAATAGTATATAGATCTTTAATCAGTTACATTAATGATTTAAAAAGGAGAAGACAGATGTTTATGGCTTCAAGTATCTAATACATTGTTCTTTCAGTTTTCAAAATCATACTTGAAATTCTCATAACAAGAAGATGGATAGATATAGAGCTTATTGGATTGGGAGGAGATCATAAAGAAATAGGGCAGAACTAATCAGAAAAGGAATATTAGAATATTAGCTGTCTCGTGTAATGCATTGTCATCCCTCATGCATTCTGTTAGTCAGAATGACTTTCCTGGACAGTGGTGGTGGACGCCTTAAATCCCAGCACTCAGGAGGCAGAGGCAGGTGGATCTTTGTGAGATCAAGTCCAGCTTGGTCTACATAGCACAGTCTGGGACAGCCAGAGCTACACAGAGAAACCCTGTCTTGAAAAACACAAACAAAAAACAACAAACAACAAAAAAATGACTTTCCTGAGCCAAGGAAATGAGACTCTGTATAATTTCTTGTGAGATACATTTCTCCTACCTACCAAGTACACTATTAATTATAAGTTTTAATAATCCGACAATTTGACAGTAAATTTAAACACACAGAAGCCAAATTCATCTTTCTAAGATAAAACAGTTATAATGGAAGAGACATTTCCATAGTTATCTGTGTAAAAATGTGAAGCTGATGGGGCTGGTATCAGATTGATTGCTTACAGAACTGAATGAAAATAATCAACATTTGTTGTGTGGCACTCTGAGATAAAAACCTATCTTGGGGGGAAGCTATTTAAGACACAGGATATTCTCAGGGAGGTGAAACATTCCATGTTTCAAAGGCTTCAGGAAGTCCCTGAAACTGATCAGACACACAGGACCTCTCCCTTCACTAGCATATATAAGTAGTAAGGACTGCTGAATGAACCCCAGACCAGCTGAGCTGCCCAGAAGAGGCTCAGAGCAGCTGGGCTGTCCGGAGGAGGAAGAGACCAGCTAAGCTGCCTGGAAGAGACAGTCCTGACCTGTTGAACCTCCTGCAAGGTGTGCAGTGAGTTCCAGGTTTCCAGCTTGCATGAGTTGTCATCCGTGCTGGGGTGAGATTTTGGTGATTCAGTTACCTGAGTAATTTCTGCTCCTGTAAATAACTCCAATAAATTCATTGCTTCATCAAGTTTGAACTTTGGCAGTATCCTTAACCTGTCCTCAGTTTCTGATCTAGGGTGAATAAACATTTGGTCACCTCTTCCTAGGAGTAATGTCGTCACTTTGTAAATTCCCTTCAAATAAGTCACGGAAGGTAGACTAAGAAGCTGAGACAGAGCATGCAGAATAAATTTATTCTAATAAGGTGATATGTTTTTTAAGTTGCAAAGCCCTGGGTTTGATTCCTAGCACAACATGAAACCGGGCTTAGTAGAACTGTGCCTGTAAACTTATATCCAGGAGGTAGAAGTAGAAGGATCAGAAGTTCAAGGTCACCTCTCCATTAACATATGGGAGACTGTTGAAGGGGGAAGGAGGAAGGGAAAAAAGAAACTGGTGAGAAGCTGTATTTAGTTGTTTGTACAGGCGTGTGACAAATCACACACACACACACACACACACACACACACACACACACACCACACACACACATTAGTGCTGGGTTTCTGCCCAGGGTCTTCATACATGCTGTCAAGTGCACTAAAAGAATCTTCCAGGCTAACCATACATAGTTCCAGTTAGAGGAATCTGATGAACTTGTTCAGCTATAGTGTCTCAAATACTATTTATTTATTTATTTACATGAAATAGAAGCACTCAATTTTGTTAACAATTATAGCTAATGCACAGAACACTACATTAGTAATTTTTTTTTTTGAGACAGGGTTTCTCTGTGTAGTTTTGGTGCCTGTCCTGGATCTCGCTCTGTAAACCAGGCTGGCCTCGAACTCACAAAGATCAGCCTGACTCTGCCTCCCGAGTGCTGGGATTAAAGGTGTGCGCCACCACCGCCCATCTACATTAGACATTTTATACATGTTATTTCATGTAATACATGTGTGATGGTCAATACTGTCAACTTGGGTTACAGAATCACAAAGGAGACAAGTCTCTGGGCATGCCTGTTGGGAATTATCTACACTAGGTTGATTAATTAAAGTGGGAAAACCTACTCTAAATGTGTGTAGTATCTATCATTGTAGGGGTTGGGATCCCAGATGACAAAGGGGATATTTAGTTGAGCACCAGCATTCCTGAGTGCAGACACAAGCTAACAAGCTTCTTCAAGCTCCATCCACCGTGACTTCCCCATCATGAGAGACTGTTCCTGGAACTGTGTGTCAAAGTCAACCTTCGCTTCCTTACACTGCTTTGGTCAGATACTTTGTCCCCACGGGAGAAGTGACGGACACAGCATGGCCAAGAACCTAGTGCCTCTGCTCTGAGCTGCGTGTTGTGAAATGACTCACCAGAGGTACTCAAACGAGAACAAACACAGGTGACAACGGGAAGCTGTCCTGTCATCATAGTGCTTTGAATGCCATAGAATGAAATGGTGAGGAAACAAAGAATCTTTTTAGTTTAGGTCAGTTTTGGTTTGGTTTCGGTTTTTCAAGACAGGGTTTTTTTTGTTGTTGTTTTGTTTTGTTTTTGTTTTTCAAGACAGGGTTTCTCTGTATAGTTTTGGTGCCTGTCCTAGATCTCATTCTGTAGACCAGGCTGGCCTTGAACTCACAGAGATCCGCCGACAGGGTTTTTCTGTGTAGTCTTGGTTGTCCTGGAACTCACATGTGGGAACTGGAAACTGAACTCAGGCCATCAGACATGTTGGCAGCAAGTCCCTTTATCCACTGGTCCACCTCGCTGGCCCATTACAACTTTGTAAAATGTTTAACTTTGTTTTGAAAAGTTGATTTTAGGGTGGCAAGAGGGCTTAGCAGGTAAGAGCACTTGCTGCTAAATCTGAGGACCTGAGTTTGATCCCTGGGACCCACTTGTTTGAAGAAGAGAATCAACTATTTATTGCAAGTTGTCCTTTGACCTCTATGAGAGCACTATGGCACATTTGTGTCTCTTTAACACCATAAAATAAATAAATAAATATTAAAAAATTTCAAGTTGATTTCATTTTTAAAACTAAAAAGATAGTCAGGCAGTGGTGGCACATGCCTTTAATCCCAGCACTTGGGAGGCAGAGGCAGGTGGATCTCAGTAAGTTCGAGGCCAGGTGGTCTACAAAGCAAGTTCCAGGATAGTCAGGACTGTTACACAGAGAAACCCCATCTCCTGTCTTGAAAAACCAAAAAGGAGAAAAAAAGAGAAAAGAAAAGAAATTCCCATGAACCCATTTTCCAGCTCCCATATTTGTCAATTTGAGACTAATTTTGCTTTACTTATACTTACTCAAGCACTTACTCAGATTTTCATATTATTCTGTAGCAAATCGTAAACATCAGTTTCATCCATAAAGAATTCAGTATGTATTTCTAATAAGAACAAATCAGAAACAACACCATTATCATACCAAACAAAAGCCCCATTGATGGCATACATCTTTAATCCAGAGACTCAGGAGGCAGAGGCAGGCAGGTTCTCTGTGAGTTCAAGGCCAGCCTGGTCTCCAAAGCGAGTTCCAGGAAAGGTACAAAGCTACACAGAGAAACCCTGTCTCGAAAAACCAAAAAAAAAAAAAAAAAGAGAGAGAGAGAGAGAGAGAGAGAGAGACAGAGGCAGGTGGATCCCTATGAGTTCAAGGCCAACCTGGTCTACAAAGCTAGTTCTAGGATAGCAAAGGCTACGAAAAGAAACTCTTGTCTCAAAAAACAAGCAAACAAACAAAATGAAAAGTGATGATATTGGAGCTAAAGAGATGACTCAGTGGTTAAAAGCACTTACCGTTCTTCCAGAGGACCAGAATTCAGTTTCACCAACAACATGGTGGCTCACCCGTCTGTCATTGTAGTCCCAGGTGATCTGACACTCTCTTTCAGCCTCTGTGGGCACCAGGCACTCTTGGGGTGCACAGATATACATGCAAGCAAAAAAAAAAAAAACCCACCCATATACATGAAAGAGGAGGAGAAAGTGATGCTATTATGATTATGTCAGTATGTTTTAATTACTTACTGAAATAAATCAATAAAAAGAAACTCATTCTCACCTTCTATCTGGTTATCCACTGGCATGCTTAGTGTTGAAAAGACCTTTCATTTACACTTTTGGTATGAATAACCTGTGACATTATATTTAGCTTTCTTGTCACTGTCATAAAATACCTAGAAAAAAACAACTTAGAGGAGGGAAGATAGACATTTGATCATGGCCAGAGGTTTCTGTCCATCATGAATGAAGGGTTATGGTAGAGCCAACTTGCTCACCTCAGCAGCCAAAAAGCAGAGAGGCAGAATACCTGTGCTCACTCACAGCCTTCTTTTATTCTTCCCCGGTAACCAATCTTGGGTGGATGTTCACATTTAGGGTGGCTCTTCCCTCTTACTCTCTTAAAGGCCTTCATAGACACACCAGAGGTGTTCTGTGATGATTTCCTAGGCATTTCTTTTTTTTATTATTGAAAATAAATGGTTCAGTCAGGCATGGTGGTGCACGCCTTTAATCCTAGTAGAGGCAGGCAGATCTCTGTGAGTTTGAGGCCAGCCAGTGTGGTCTACAGAGTGAGTTCCAGGACAGCCAGGACTGTAACACAGAGAAACCCTGTCTCAAAAAACAAAAACAAAAGAAGAAAGAAGAAAGAAAAAGAAAGGAAAGAAAGTTTTCAAGTCAGAAGAACAGATCAATGCTTAGCCCAATCATCATCAGAGAGGCTTCCTCTGGCAGCTGATGGGAGCAGATGCAGAGACCCATAGTCAAACATTAGGTGGAACTTGGGTAATTCTGCAGAAAAGGGGGAGGAAGGAGCCAGAGGGGTCGAGGACATGGCCCACAGAATTAACTAAGCAGGGCTCACATAGGGGCTTGGAGAGACTGAATTGGCAATCATGGAGCATGGGGGTCTGTGCTAAGTCCTATTATGTTATGGTTGTTAGCTTGGTGTTCCTGTAGGACTCCTAACAGTGGGAGTTGGGGTGTCTCTGGCTCTTTCACCTGCTCTTGGGACCCTTTTCCTCCTACCGAGTTGCCTTGTCCAGCCCTGATATGAGGGTTTGTGCCTGGTCTTATTGTAACTTATGTCTTGTTTGATTGATATCCCTGGGAGGCCTGCCCTTTTCTGAAGAGAAATAGAGAAGGAGTGGATCTGGGGGAGAAGGGAGGCAGAGGAAGGTGCTGGGAGGAGTGGAGGGAGGGAAAACTGCATTTGGGATGTATTGTATGTGAGAAGAATAGATTTTAAACAAGAGAAAGAAATTAATTTTTCTCATGAAGTGGGCCTTAAGTCAAATCTAGAGGCTCATGTACTTCCTGCCATGTGATTTAGTCTCTCTTCAAGAGTCTCAAAGCCACAACAGAGTCAACATTGTTTGAAAGTTCTAATCCAGCCAGGCGTGGTGGCCCATGCATTTAATTCTAGCACTGGGAAGTAGAGACAGGTGGCTCTCTTGTGAGTTTAAGGCCAGTCTGGTCTACAAAGCAAGTTCCAGGACAGCTAGGCTGTTATGTGAAGAAACCCTATCTTGAAAAACAAAACAAAACAAACAAACAAACAAACAAAAAAAAACAGGTTCAAATCCAACATCTCCTCTGAGACTCCAGGCAGATACTTGTTGTGAAACTCTCACAAAATTACAAAATAAGTTACGTGCCCCTAAAAACACAATGACACGGAGTAGGTATTCTTGTCCCAAAAGAGAGGAGTGGAGCCATAGAAATCAGGACTGGAATTCAAAATGACAAACATTAAACCCTATAGCCCCATGCACAGCATCTAGGGCACATGGTACGATAAGCATTCCAAAGGGTTTAGGAAGTACCACCCCTGTGGCCTTGTCGATTCAGGCCACTCTTGGGCTGGTACTGTGTGGTGCCTGCAGACTTCCTAGGCAGACATTCCACGTTCTTGGCGTCTCTAACTTCACATGCTCTCTATGCAGCTTTAGCTTTATCCTCGGAACTTCACATACCGTCCTTCTGAGGGAAGCTGACAGGAATCTTTACTATGCAATGCATCATCTGGCTTCTCAGGCCTTCCTATGAAATCTAAGTGGAAGCCCTCAAGGACCCTATAACTTTGTTTCTGTCATTCATTTTGAGGAGGACCAAGGCTCGTGTAGCCCGTGTTAGCCTCAACGCTGCTGTGTAGCTGGCTTTCAGTTCCTCATCCTTCTGCCCTTGCATTCCTAGTGAAGGTATTACCCATGTGTGCCACTGTGCCTGGCTGAACCTGTAACTCTTACACTATATGTGCTTGTAACACCTGCAATGCCAAGGTCAGCTGATAGCTAGAGCAGTACCTGGCCACCCTTGGATAATAGCTGCAGTGGCCTTTGAGTGACTAGATGGCTAAAAATGGAGAAATACTTTCCTAGGTAGCCTTGTGCAATTAGAAGCTAAAAGTAGCCAATAATAGCCATGTGAAAGCCAGAATGCTGGAAGCCATCACATTTTCTTCACTAACTTAATCTGTCAGACACAACCAAACACAGAATCCTAGGGCAAGAACACACACAAAATGTTACATTGTGGCAAAAACAAAACAACCCCCCCCCCAAAAAAAAACCTTATCCACATTTTTCCCAGTAGAGTGCTCTTTCTCATTTGAAACATCATGAGCAGTCTTTTCTGTCCAAATTCTTATCAGCAGTCTGTAGCTGGAGAGTTTTCTCTCCGGGTCCCGCCAAGCCCCGGAAGTCCCTTAGCCCACTTATAAAATAAACGTACAGATGCTTATATTATTTAAACTGCTTGGCCATTAGCTCAGGCCTATCATTGTCTAACTCTTACTCTTATATTCAGCCCATTTCTATTAATCTATACTTTGCCACGTGGCTTGTGGCTTACTGGTACCTTACATCTTCCTTGTCTTGGTGGCGACTGCAGGCAGTCTCTCTCTCTGCCTTCCTGTTCCCTCCATTCTCCTCTCTGTTAGTCCCAACTATACTTCCTGTCTGGCTACTGGCCAATCAGTGTTTTATTTATACAGAGCGATATCCACAGTAGCAGTCTAATTTTCAGGACCCTCACTAGACTCCCAATTAAGTTCTGTCTGCCTGCCACATTCTAGAATTTCTCTACTGGCCTGAATACCTAAATTTTTTCCAAATTACTCCCATCAATGATTCCAAAGGCTTCTAAATCACATCCATCAAGAATAAACATGCTGGTCTGTGGTGGCGCATGCCTTTAATCCCAGTACTTGGGAGGCAGAGGCAGGTGGATCTCTGTGATTTCGAGGCCAGCCTGGTCTACAAAATGAGTTCTAGGACAGCCAGGACTGTCACACAGAGAAACCCTGTCTTGAAAAACAAAACAAAACAAAACAAAAAAAGAATAAACACTATGGTAGGTAGTGGTGGTATACACTTTTAATCCCAGCACTTGGGAGGCAGAGGCAGGCAGATCTCTGTGAGTTCAAGGACAGCCAGGGCTGTTAAACAGAGAAAAATAAAAACAAAATCAACCAAACAAACAAAAGAACAAACCCTACAGCAGGGCTGTGGTGGCACACACCTTTGATCCCAGCCCTCTGGAGAAAGTGGCCAGCCTGGTCTACAGAGTGAATTCCAGGACAGCCAAGGCTAGCTACACAGTGAAACCATGTCTTGATGCCCCCCCCCCCACAAAGACCCTACAACGACCCCACATCTCTGGCATCAATTTTTCTGTTGGCTTTTTGTTGTTGTTTCTGTAACCAAATATCCAAGAAAAACGATTTCAAGAGAAAAGATTTATTTTGTCTCATGAATTCAGTTCAATGTGGCTGAAGGGTGTAAGGAATAAGGAACAATATTCCAAACCTCGTGGCAGCCAGGAAGCAGAGAGACACAATGCCTCAACTTAGCTTCTAGTTTCCTTGCTTTACTCAATTCTGACCCCCAGCCTGCCATATTCAGAGTGGGTGTTGCCCCCCACTAGCTAATCCTCTCTGGAGATGCTCTTACAGACATGTCCAGAAGTGTGCTAAGACAGTCTGCTAGGTACTTCTTAACTGCTCAAGTTGAAATGTGTTCCCTCTTTTGTCAGTGGGAGATCCTCCAAGCAAGCTCCTGAGTTCTAACGCATTCTGGCAGTTTGGCTTCCTTGGAGTCTCCTAGAGAAAGATTTCCCAAGCACATTTCGAACATTCCTTGTTTCAGATCTGGAGTCAGCCTTTCTCCTTTGAGCTCTGATTTCTTCAAACAGTAAAAGGTATTTAGGAGTCACTCTCTGGGCCCTGGGGGGTTCAGGCATTAAATGTGCATGAATCATTTTTAGAGTCTATGTTTTCTTTCGCAATGCTTCCCATTTTACCACAGTTTTGGATGACTCATGAGGGTCTATATAATCTGCATATCCTGTTTCTACTCTCCCCTTGCCGTGCATACTCCTGTCCCCGAGGCACTGCCATGGAAAAGGCCCTCTCCCAGATGTAAGTGCATGGTTCAATCCTTAATACTCTAAAAACTTTTGCTTCATTAATCTCAACTTCTTATGGACATCTTTCCTGTCAACCCCATTTAATATTGCAATAGTTTGCAATTGTGTAATAATTTGCTAGTGGTATAACTCAGTGGTAGAACATGTGGCTAGCAAGCATCAGAGTCTGTGTTTAACCAAAGTAACAATAACAATTACCTCTCCAAACCCACCCAACAGCCCATATTCTATTTTTATATCAGTTTTCATTTGGTAGCACACTTTATACTATTGGTGGTATTCTTCCTTTCCTTCTAAACTATGAGCTCCACAAAGACAGGAATTCTCATCTGTTTGATTCATTGCCATCACAGAACAATTCCCACACATGCTAACCATTGAGTGCGTGTTTATTTAATAAACAAATGAGTGTGAACCTTTGTATGTTTCTGAGTCATCACACATCTAGCCTATTAAGATGACTTGAAACCAAAAAGAGCTGATCAGATTTAAAGCAAACCAGATGCTTAAAGAAAGTAAAGTTGACCATGGTGGCATTCACCTGTAATCCCAGCCCTTGGGAGGTGGAGGCAAGACAATCAGGAGTTCAAGATCAGCTTCAGCTTTGTCAAGAGTTCAGCCAGTGTAACATACATGAAACCATGTCTCAACACGCCCAAGCTGCCCTCCTCCCACCGCCATCTGCAAATAAAGAGCTGTATGCACAGATGTTGAGATGGAGCCACAAATTTCAAAGCTGTTTTGACATTTTGGAGATATCAAACTCTGAGATATTTTTAAAATTACAATGTGTGTGTGTGTGTGTGTGTGTGTGTGTGTGTGTGTGTGTGTGTGTACGTACAGGTATATAGCAGGCCACATGTGTGGAGGTCAATAGACAGCTTGCAGGAATTAGTTCTTTCCTTCTTCCATGTGTCTTAGGAATGGAACTCAGGCGGTTAGGCTTGACAACAAGTGTCTTTACCAGCTTAGCTTAGCCATCCTGCCAGTTCTCTGAGAGTGTTTTGCATTCATTTTAAAATTTTATTTGTTTGCTTGTTTATTTATTGTTTGTTATTGTGTTTTTGGTTTTTTCTTTTCTTTTCTTTTTTTCTTTTTTCTTTTTGTTTTTACTTTTGGAGACAGGGTCTCACTATGTAGTCCTATCTTGGAACTCACTGTCTAGACCAGGCTGGCCTTAAACTCACAAGAGATCCTCCTACCTTGGTTGCTGGGATAAAAGATGTACACCAGGTTGAGACAGGATCTCTCTACATAGGCCTGGCTGTGCAGATCAGTCACACCTATAACTCACAGAGATCCTCCTGCCTCTGCTTCCCAAGTGCTGGGATTAAAGGTGTGCACTCCCAGGCCTTGCTCATTTTTAAATTTTAAATATAAATATATACATAAACAAATTAGCCTCTAGTTATTACAATATAAATATTATCAAATATTAAATTATATTAAATATCATTAAATTATATTAAATATAAATATTACAATATAAATATTAGCAACAATAAAAACATAGGCCACATACATTACCTATTTTTTTGTTTTGTTTTGTTTTTTGAGACAGGGTTTCTCTGCGTAGTTTTGGTGCCTGTCCTGGACTTCGCTCTGTAGACCAGGCTGGCCTCGAACTCACAGAGATCCGCCTGGCTCTGGGACTAAAGGCATGTGCCACCGCTTCCTGACTTTTTTTTTTTTTTTTTTTTTTGAGACAGGATTTCTCTGTGTAACAGTTCTGGCTGTCCTGCGATTCACTTTGTAAACCAGGCTGGCTTCCAACTCACTGAGATCTGCCTGCCTCTGCCTCCCGAGTGCTGGGATCAAAGGCGTGTGCCGCCACCACCCGGCCTACATTACCTATTTTTATACAAAAGTGTGGTTCCAGGATTGTCACTGATACCTGATAAATACAATTACAACAGTGAGAGAATAAGCACCAAACACTAAAGTTCTCTGGGTCAGTCATAAAAAAATGATATCTGGGGCTGGAGAGATAGCTCAGTGATGGCGCTGGCTGTTCTTCCAGCCCCCACATGGCAGCTCACAACTGCTTGTATCTTCAGTTCCAGGGGATATGACACACCTTTTTCTGGGCTCTGCAGGCACTGTAAACCCAAGGTGCACAGACATGCATGCAAGTAAAACACCCATACATATAAATAAAAATAAGTCTTTTTATTTATTTATTTATTTTTCTGAGACAGGATTTCTCTGTGTAGCTTTAGAGTCTTTCCTGGAACTCACTCTGTAGCCCAGGCTGGCCTCAAACTCACAGAGATCCTCCTGCCTCTGCCTCCAGTGTGCTGGGATTAAAGGCGTGAGCCACCACACTGCCCGGCTAAATCTCTTTTAAAAAATAAGATTTGAGTATGTCATACCCCTTTAATCCCAGCACCCGGGGTGTAGCGGCAGGTAGATCTTTGAGTTTGAGGCCAGCCTGGTCTACAGAGTGAGTTCCAGGACAGCAGGAGCCAGAGAAACCCTGTCTCAAAAAAAAACAAAAAACAAAAATAAGACAAAATAAACAAAAAAAATGGGTATCTCTTGATTCTGGTTTCTGATTTTTTTTTTTTTTTTGGTTTTTCGAGACAGGGTTTCTCTGTGTAGCTTTGTGCCATTCCTGGAACTCACTTGGTAGCCCAGGCTGGCCTTGAACTCACAGAGATCCGCCTGCCTCTGCCTCCCGAGTGCTGGGATTAAAGGCGTGCGCCACCACCGCCTGGCCTGGTTTCTGAATTTTATGACAGGTGAAGACTTTCAGTCCATAATGCATTTCTTTTGGAGCATGTTAACAGGTGAATTTGGAGGGGAATATACACAAACCATCCTCAACAGCTTCCAGATTTTCTTATTTCTTTTATGTTTGTTTCAGAAAATTTAAATCATACCTAACGAGTGTTCACCTTAAATACACACACTGAATTTCATTCAACTAAAAAAATATTCCATAGAAGTCATTACCCCTCTCTGTCCATTGACTTTATAGAACACACAGCTGTGACAGTCTCTGTTTTCAAGGAACACAAGCTTCAGGGCCAGAGAAAGATAAGCCAGGAATCCAAAATGATAAGCTATGGGCTTCTGTGTAGCATCGTCAGGGAGGGTCTGATTTTACTTAGTTTTCACCAGTACCTTCCTATGGCACACCTAGTGTTCACTCTTACTTGGGATAGTTTCCTAGCAGAATCTTTACTGCCCATCCTGGATTCACCAGCCTGGACCTTAAGATCCATAATTTAAACATTTTCCTGTGTCCTCAATACCCTTGAAAGCCCTTGCTCCAATCCTCCCAGGTGATTTATTCCTAAATTCGATTAAACTGGTTATCTGTTTTCTGCTCCCAAGCTGATAAGCACAGTAGGAGAATAATAGAGAAATATGCAGTTAACCTCATTCAAATAGGTAGTTTCCAGCCTCCACTGACATTTTAACACTGTGAGACAAACCTATAACTTGGTCAAGGTCAACTCTGTTTTCCCGAGTTCCACAATGTCTGATGAAAACCCTTATTACACATGTTAAATTTCTCATCTCATTCTTTCCTGAAGGTTACTTTATTACTTTGCAAATCTGTCATCCAAAAAGTCACCCTTTCCATTTTCTTCCCATGCAGTGCTCTGCATAAAATTCCAAGGTCATTTCAGCTGGGGGGGGGGAGGGGGGGGGGGGGGCGTGGGGGGGCATGGTTATTTGTGTAGTTCTCATCCCTGGGTTTGTTTTTTTCCTGATCATTTGGCTTTAGGTCTCCTTCATCATTCACATTCCTGTTCCACATGCAGCACCTGAACCTGACAACACAATAATGTCTGGAATTTGAACGACATGAATCTGAAATTTCCTAATTGTGGAATACCACAGAGCTCAGTTTATCTATTACTTCTCTCTCCCATCATTCCCCTGGTTGTCTTATTTAACTTGTTGGCTTTGTATGTGATGCGGTGAGTTCTCCTAGTCCTGGCTACTTTAGTGACACGGGAGATTCACTTGAGCCCATGAATTTGAAACTAGCATATGGGGCATATGAAGAACATCTGAAAAATAAAACAAAACGAACATCTCTGGGAGATGTAGCTCAGTAATAGAGCATTTGACCAGCATGTATAAAATCCTGGATTCACCCCGATAGTATCAAAAATAAAATAAAATAACCTTGCACCTGTTTTTGTTTGTTTGTTACTCTTTTTTTTTTTTTCTTTCTCGAGACAGGGTTTCTTTGTGTAGCCCTGGCCATCCTGGAACTCACTCTGTAGACCAGGCTGGCCTTGAACTCACAGAGATCTGCCTGCTTCTGCCTCCCAAGTTCTGGGATTAAAGGCAAGCACCACCACTGCCTGTCATAATCTTGTAGCTCTAAATATACTCTCCATATACCAATGACTTCAAATTTTATTTCTATAGCTTAGATCTCTCCCCAGAAGTCTAGACTTAAAATTTTCACTGTTGCCGGGCAGCAGTGACGCACACCTTTAATCCCAGCACTCGGGAGGCAGAGCCAGGTGGCTCTCTGGGAGCTGGAGGCCAGCCTGGTCTACAGAGCAAGATCCAGGACAGGTACTAAAACTACACAGAGAAACCCTGTTTCCAAAAAAAAAAAAAAATTCACTGTCACTCAAAATCTCGATTTGGATATTACATGCCATCCCTTCAAAATAAAGTCTCTACATTTTTGGACATGATACATGTACTCATTATCCTGAACGTAGTAATAGTGTCATGGGTATATACCTGTGGAAAAATTAATGAAAGCTATATATTTTAAAATGTATGACTTAATGTATATTAATTATATTTTATATTTAATAAGTAAGAAGGCAAAGATTGTCAAAACTTCTCTGACCTCACCTCATACATTACGTGTGTGTGTGTGTGTGTGTGTGTGTGTGTGTGTGTGTGTGCTACTTTTATTTTAGGATGATATCTAGTGATAGTACTTATTTCTGTAAGCACACTGTGACATTTCCATGCATATATACAAAGATTAGATCAGTGTACTAGCTAGTTTTTAATGCCCGCTTAACCCAAACTAGAATCATTTTGGAAGAGGGAATGTCAAAATAAGGAAATGTCCCCACCAGTTTGGCCTGTGGGCAAGCCTATGGTGCATTTTCTTTTCTTTTCTTTTTTTTTAAATTTTGGTTTTTCGAGACAGGGTTTCTCTGTGTAGCTTTGCACCTTTCCTGGAACTCACTTGGGAGACCAGGCTGGCCTCAAACTCACAGAGATCCGCCTGGCTCTGCCTCCCGAGTGCTGGGATTAAAGGCGTGCGCCACCACCGCCCGGCGATGCATTTTCTTGATTGATGATTGATGTGTGAGGGACCAACTCACTGGGGGCGGTACCACCCTGGGCAAGTAGTTCTTGGTGTTACAAGAAAGGCAAACTGGCCTGCCAGTGGTGGTGGTGCATACCTTTAATCCCAGCACTTGAGAGGCAGAGGCAGGAGGATCTCTGTGAGTTTGAGGCCAGCCTGGTCTACAGAGTGAGTTCCAGGACAGTCAGAGCTACACAGAGAAACCCTGTCTTGAAAAACCAAAAAAGAAATTATCTAAAAAAACAAAAAAAAAAAAACAAAAAAAAAAGAAAAGAAAAGAAAAGAAAGAAAACGAAAAACAAACTGAGCAAGCTACCAAGCTATGGGAAGCAAGCCAGTAAGCATGGCCCTTACTCTATGGCCCCTGCTTCCTGCCTCCAGGTTCTTACCCTGCCTTGAGTTCCTGTCCTGACTACCATCTGTTTGGTTGGAATCTTCAGCTCACCCCTGCATGATCTGGAAAGCCCCATTCCTGTCTCTCTAGCTTCAACTGAGTCTCCGAACAAAGAAAAGGCACAAAAGTCCAATTCTGCATTCTTAGTGACTATGGCAACTTCCTCCCGTTGCTGCCAGCTGACCAAAAACCTGCCCAACTGCTCAGCTTTTGACAATACTTGGGCACAAACCGAGCTTGTGGCAGACATGTCATCACCTCACACCTAAAACCTATAAAGTCTCCCGCTTTAGTTCAGGGTGCAGCTTCTCCGGCCTCAATCTCTGGGACTAGAGAACTCACCTGGGAGTTGCTTTGCTCAAATAAACCTTCAGCTTGATCTGGCTTACTTCAATTATTAGGGAAGTGGGGCAGAAAACCTATTACCTTCAATAGTGGACTATGCTGTGGAACTGTAAGAAGAAATAAACCCTCTCTTCCCTGAATTGCTTTTGATCGTGGTGTTTATCACAGCAGTAGAAACCCTAACTAAGACAATCAGGGTGATTAATGTAACTGTCACCTCAGAAAGATCATCATTTCTTTGTGCTGGGAACATTCAAAATCTATTACTACTCTGAAACAGCCGGTTAATTGATGTCAACTACGGTTATCCCACTGTGCTATACAGAGCATTGGAAGTTATTCCTCCCACTCCCTGCACCACGCAGACATCCTTTCGCTGTTTCTCCCTTTTGTTATCCTTTTTGGGCTTTAGTAACTACCAGGTCTCAGGCAGTCCATATGTCTGGAATCGAGCTCAAGCTGGACTATAGAAGGATTTCTGGCAGTTAGATAAAAGCCAGCATTCCTCAGGAACTCGTGAAACAGGTCACTAAAGAGGAGTCATTTCTCTTACCTCTGGAAGAAGGGACTATGGCTCTTCATTGACATGTACCTGTGGTAGTATATCAAATCCCATGTTGGCCTTTAGGCTCCTACAGTCCCTATTCACAAGTACCTGTTACATACTTCAAAGCCCTTCTCACCTCCCCAGACTTCCCTCCTCTCAGATATCCATTTTTTTATCTGTATATAAAGGCAACACCCCCATCTCTTGCTATCTCTTTACTGAGCTTTACTGAGCTATCTCTTTACTGAGCTATCTCTTTACTGAGCCCCCATGCATACAGCAAATATTACTATACTCCCAGTTTCCATGAAGGTTCCCCATGTGAATGAAACCCAGGGACTTGACATTTAACTCAGAGGTGGAGCATGTACCTACCACATACAAAGCATTGGGTTAGTTCATTATCACAAATCGAAACAAAACAAAACAAAACAAAACAGGACAGTACTTGCCAGAGACTAGCTGGCTCTTTTCACTTAATACACTGATCCAGTGCCATCATGCATGTTCTACCAAATGTAAGAATTTCAAACGTTTTTGTTTTTTTGAGACGGGGTTTCATTTAGCTCAGGCTAGCCTTAAATTCAATATGAAGTTCAGCAAGGGGATGACCTTGAACTCCTGATCCTCTTGCCTCTACCTTACAAGTTCTAGGATTAAAGGCATGAACATTTTGACATTTTTATAATATGTTGTATATGTGGATCACATTCATCAATGGACATGCAACATGGTTTCATCATAGTTATTTATTTTTATTTTTATTTTTTGGTTTTTCCAGACAGGGTTTCTCTGTGTAGCTTTTGGAGCTTGTCCTGGATCTCACTCTGTAGACCGGGCTGGCCTCGAACTCACAGAGATTCACCTGGCTCTGTCTCTCCAGTGCTGGGATCAAAGGTGTGTGCCACCATTGCCTGGTACAAATTTTATTTTTATTGTTCATGCATGTATGATGAATACATGAGTATGGGCATGAATATAGAGGCCAGAGGACAACTTTCAGGAGTTGTTCTCTCTATGGTATCTGAGGATCAAATTCAGGTGGTCACGTTCATGTGGCAAGTGCCTTTACTAGTTTCCATTTCAAGAAATTAGAGCTGGGTGATGGTGATGGTGGTTCATGCCTTTAATCCCAGCACTCAGGAGGCAGAGGCAGATGGATCTCTGTGAGTTTGAGGCCAGCCTGGTCTACAGAGTGAGTTCCAGGACAGTCAGAGCTACACAGAGAAACCCAGTCTCAAAAAATCAAAAAAGAAAAAAAAAAAAAAAAGAGATCACGTCAAGGTTTGCTACTGAGTTGGAGTTTCTTATATATTCTGTATATTGTCAGATGTACAATTAACAAATATATTTTCCCAGTTGTAAGGGGTTTCCCCTCCCTTTTTTTGTGGTATTGAGGATTCAAGCCTGGACTTTACACATACTAGATGGGCTCACTACCTCTCAGCTTTATCCTCAGACCTCTTCTTTCTCTCTCCCCTTTTACCCTCCTTTCCTCCTTAATATGTAAAAAAAAAGTTCCGTTCTTCTCTTTCATTACATCTATTTAGTGTGTGTGTGTGTGTGTGTGTGTGTGTGTGTTTGTGTGTGTGTGTGTGTGTTGAGGTGTGCCATGTCATGCATGTGGAGGTCAGAGGACAAGCTGGTTTCCCCGGCTTGACAGCAAGTATCTCTTATTGGCTGAACTGTTCCGACTTTGCGGCAGGTGCTCACTAAGTTATCCAGTCTGCGCTTCCAGTTTGTTCTATTCTTTCTAAGGTTTTGTTTGTATGTGTATGTGTGTCTGTGTACTTGAATACCTGTGTGAATCCAAGTACCCACAGAAGTCAGAGGTGTGGGATCCCTCCTTGGAGCTGGAGGTACAGGTGGTTGTGACTCACCTGACAATAGGTGCTGGGATTTGAACTCGAGCCCTCTGGAACACTCTCCCAAGCACCGAGTCGTCTCCCCAGCCCCAGCCCTTCAGTTTGTGATCAGCCTCTCAGTACACTGTCTGTCACTGTGCCCAGCTCTAAGCAATCTCTTCACTTGCTCTGTTCATTGCTATGCAGCCTTTTTAGTTCTGTGAGTAGCTTCCTATTCCCAAGTCTTGCACTTAAGCCTTTGATTCATTTTGAGTTTTTATCATTCAACCTGAAATACAGGGATCTTCCCCCCGCCACCCCACAACGCTTCATACATGATAGGCACATGCTTCACCACTGTTAAATGTCAAGTCCCTGTGTCTCGTTTACATGGGGAACCTAAAAAGCTTACTTCACGGAAATTGGGAGTATAGTAATAGTTACTGTATGCATGGGGGCTCGGTAAAGGTGCTTATTTTCATCAACGTATATTCCTGCTGCCTTTGTTGAAAATCAGTTAACTAGAAATATGCAGAGTTATTTCTGGGCTTTTTATTCTGTCCCATTGGTCTATGTGTCTGTTTCATGCCGGTACTATGCCATTTGGTTGATAGCTTTGAAGCATACTTTCAAGTCAGGTATTTTAATGCATCCAGCCTTGTTCTTTTTGCTAATGATGTCCGATTACTCAAGGTCTCTTATGGTTCCTCACAAATTTTAGGAGTGTTTTTCTAGTTCTGTAAAAAATATCATTGGTATCTTGGCAAGAATTTCTAACATTTTGTTTGTTTTTGTCTTTCAAGACAGGGTTTCTGTGTATACCTCTGGCTGTCCTTGAACTAAGAGATCTGCCTTCCTCTGCCTCCTGAGTGCCGGGATCAAAGGGGTGTGCCACCACTACCTGGTAAGCATGTATATTTTAACAATGTTGATTTTTCTTTTCTTTTTTTTTTTTTTTTTGGTTTTTTGAGACAGGGTTTCTCTGTGTAGCTTTTGCGCCTTTCCTGGAGCTCACTTGGTAGCCCAGGCTGGCCTCGAACTCACAGAGATCCGCCTGCCTCTGCCTCCCGAGTGCTGGGATTAAAGGCATGCGCCACCAACGCCCGGCTCTTTTCTTTTTTTTAAATTTTATTTTTTATGTGCATTGGTGTTTTGCCTGCATGAAGGTACCAGATGCCCTGGAACTGGAGTTACAAACAGTCGTGAGCTGCCATGTGCATGCTAGGAACTGAACCCAGGTCCTCTGGGAGAGCAGCCAGTGCTCTTAATCCCTGAGCCATCTCATCAGGCCCTCTCTTCTTTTTTAAAAAATTAATTTTTTTTTTTGAGACAGGATCTCACTATGTAGCTCTTGCTGTCCTGGGACTCACTCTGTAGACCAGGCTGGCCTCAATCTAACAAAGTTCTACCTGCCTTTCTAGTGCTGGGATTACACACATGTGCCACCATGCCTGGCTCCACTCTGCATTAAATAACAGTTGTGAAACTGGAAATTCTTTTTTTGTTCTCAATTGTCAAGGAAACATTTGCTCCTTTCCTTATTCAGGACAACACTATTACAGATGGTGTTTCTTGAGTAGTTTTTTTTATTTTTTATTTTTTTTTGGTCAGATAGGGTTGGTTTCTCTGTGTAGCCTTGGCTGTTCTTGAACTCAGATCCATCTGCCTCTGCCTCCCTAGTGCTAGGATTAATGGCATGTGCCACCACTGCCCAACAATGTATTCCTCATTTTTGTAATATTTTTTTCATGAAGTGATGCTGAGTTTATCCAGTATTTTTTCTTCTGTACCTATTGAGATAATCAGTGTTTACCCTTCATTCTGTTGATGTTCTCTATTTCAAATTTTGTCTCATGTACTGAATCATCCTTATACCACGAGGCAACACCTTATTTCCTTATAATCTTTATGTATTCTATAGGTTCAGGGAAAATCCTCTAGTGATTAGAGACAGTCCCTAAACATGGTCTTTCTTTTCGTATTTTGTTTGTGTGTGCACATGCACGAGTACTGAATGCCATGGTTTGAATTTGAGGGTCAGAGGGTAAGTAGGGTTGGAGGAGTGGGTTCTCAGAACCAAGTTCCGGTCATCAGGTTTGGTGGCAAGTGCTTTTTCCTGTTGAGCTGTCTTGCCAGACCCTGAATGTATAGTCTTAATGTGAAGATTTTCAAATAATTACTGAAAACATTTTTAGGGGGGTTGGGGATTTAGCTCAGTGGTAGAACACTTGCCTAGCAAGCGCAAGGCCCTGGGATCGGTCCTCAGCTCTGAAAAAAAGACAAAACAAAAACATTTTTTTTTTTTTTTTGGTTTTTCGAAACAGGGTTTCTCTGTGTAGTTTTGCGCCTTTCCTGGAACTCGCTGTGGAGACCAGGCTGGCCTCGAACTCACAGAGATCCGCCTGCCTCTGCCTCCCGAGTGCTGGGATTAAAGGCGTGCGCCACCACCGCCCGGCAAACAAAAACATTTTTAGGGAGAAGTTTATTTTAGTTAATGGCTTCTGTATTGCTGTGATAAAACACCATGACAAACTTGGGGAGGAAAGGGTTTCAGTTTACAATTCTCAGGCCATACTCAGTCACTGAGGGAAGTCAGGGCAGAACTCAAGGCAGAAACTGAATTGTTCGTTTATTTTGAGAGAGGATTTCTCTGTGCAGATCTGGTTGTCCTGGAACTTGATCTGTGGACCAGGCGGGCCTTGAACTCAGAGATCCTGCTTGTCTCTGGACCACTGGGATGAAATGCTTGGCAACAACCACCACCCAGCTCAGCTTGTTTTCTTATACTATCCAGCCCCTCCCACCACTGGTGGTACTGTTTCAGTGAGCTGGACCCTCCTATGTCAACCATTAATCAAGAAAATGCTCCATAGACTTACCTATAGGCCAATCCTAAGGGGACATTTTCTCAGTTAAGATTCCCTCTAGAGGGGCTGTAGAGATGGCTCAGTGGTTAAGAGCACTGGTTGTTCTTCCAGAGGACCCAGATTCAATTCCCAGCACCCACACAGCAGCTCACAACTGTCTGCAACTCCAGTCCCAGGAGATCTGACACCCTCACACCAATGTACATGAAAAAAAACTAAAAAAAAAAAAAAAGATTCCCTCTAGAACCAGAATGGTGGCTCATGCTTATAAAAAAAATCCCAGTACTTAAAAACTTGAGTTAGGTTTGAGGCCAACTTGGGCTGCACAGTGAGACTGTCTTAAGAAAAAAAAAAAAAAAAAA
>CABHPP010148136.1:3382-40700 GCA_902168425.1 Peromyscus attwateri | reverse complement strand
CTAGTATTCTCCTATGAGTGGGTACATACCATGTTTGTCTTTCTGAGTCTGGGTTACCTCACTCAGGAGGATTTTTTCTAGATCCCTCCATTTGCCTGCAAACCTCATGATGTCATTGTTTTTCTCTGCTGAGTAGTATTCCATTGTATATATGTACCACAGTTTGTTTATCCATTCTTCGGTTGAAGGGCATCTAGGTTGTTTCCAGGTTCTGGCTATTACAAATAATGCTGATATGAACATAGCTGAGCAAGTGCCCTTGTGGTATGATTGAGCATTCCTTGGGTATATGCCCAAGAGTGGTATAGCTGGATCTTGGGGGAGATTGATTCCCAATTTTCTAAGATAGCGCCATATTGATTTCCACAGTGGCTGTACCAGCTTGCATTCCCACCAGCAGTGGAGGAGAGTTCCCCTAGCTCCACATCCTCTCCAGCACAAGGTGTCCTCAGTGTTTTTGATCTTAGCCAATCTGACTGGCGTAAGGTGGTATCTCAGAGTTGTTTTGATTTGCATTTCCCTAATGATTAGGGATGTTGAGCAATTCCTTAAATGTCTTTCAGCCATTTGTGTTTCCTCTGCTGAGAATTCTCTGTTTAGTTCTATGGCCCATTTCTTAATTGGACTGTTGGGAATTTTGATGTTTAATTTCTTGAGTTCCCTATATATTCTGGATATCAGTCCTCTGTCAGATGTGGGGTTGGTGAAGATCTTTTCCCATTCTGTGGGCTGTCGCTTTGCCTTGTTGACCGTATCCTTTGCTCTACAAAAGCTTTTCAGTTTCAAGAGGTCCCATTGATTGATTGTTTGTCTCAGTGTCTGAGCTACTGGTGTTATACCTAGGAATCGATCTCCTATGCCAATGCGTTCAAGACTACTTCCTACTTTCTCTTCTAGCAGGTTCAGAGTAGCTGGATTTATGTTGAGGTCTTTGATCCACTTGGACTTAAGTTTTGTGCATGGTGATAAATATGGATCTATTTGCAGCCTTCTGCATGTTGATATCCAGTTATGCCAGCACCATTTGTTGAAGATGCTTTCTTTTTTCCATTGTACGCTTTTGGCTTCTTTGTCAAAAATTATATGTTCATAGGTGTGCGGATTAATGTCAGGGTCTTCAATTCGATTCCATTGGTCCACAAGTCGGTTTTTATGCCAGTACCAGGCTGTTTTTATTACTGTAGCTCTATAGTAGAGCTTGAAGTCAGGGATCGTGATGCCTCCAGAGGTTGTTTTATTGTACAGGATTCTTTTGGCTATCCTGGGTTTTTTGTTTTTCCATATGAAGTTGAGTATTATTCTTTCCAGGTCTGTGAAGAATTGTGTTGGTATTTTGATGGGGATTGCGTTGAACCTGTAGATAGCTTTTGGTAAAATTGCCATTTTTACTATGTTAGTCCTGCCTATCCATGAGCACAGGAGATCTTTCCATTTTCTGACATCTTCTTCAATTTCTTTTTTCAGGGACTTGAAGTTCTTGTCATATAGGTCCTTCACTTGCTTGGTTAATGTTATCCCAAGGTATTTTATGTCATTTGTGGCTATTGTAAAGGGTGATGTATCTCTGATTTCCCTCTCAGCCTGTTTGTCAGTTGTATATAGGAGGGCTACTGATTTTTTTGAGTTGATCTTGTATCCTGCTATGTTGCTGAAGGTGTTTATAAGCTGTATCAGTTCCTTGGTTGAATCTTTGGGGTCACTCAAGTATACTATCATGTCATCTGCAAATAGGGAAAGCTTGACTTCTTCCTTTTCCATTTGTATCCCCTTAATCTCCTTATGCTGTCTTATTGCTCTGGCTAGAACTTCAAGTACTATATTGAATAAGTATGGGGAGAGTGGACAGCCTTGTCTCGTTCCTGATTTTAGTGGAATTGCTTTGAGTTTCTCTCCATTTAGTTTGATGTTGGCTGTTGGCTTGCTGTAAATTGCCTTTATTATGTTGAGGTATGTTCCCTGTATTCCTGATCGTTCCAAGACCTTTATCATGAAGGGGTGTTGGATTTTGTCAAATGCCTTTTCTGCATCTAGTGAGATGATCATGTGGTTTTTTTCTTTCAGTTTGTTTATATGGTGTATTACATTGACGGACTTCCGTATGTTGAACCACCCTTGCATCCCTGGGATGAAGCCTACTTGATCATGGTGGATAATTGTTTTGATGTGTTCTTGGAGTCTGTTTGCCAGTATTTTATTGAGTATTTTTGCATCAATGTTCATGAGGGAGATCGGTCTGTAGTTCTCTTTCTTTGTTGTATCCTTGTTTGGTTTAGGAATCAGGGTAATTGTAGCCTCATAGAAGGAGTTTGGTAATGTTCCGTCTGTTTCTACTGTGTGGAACAATTTAGAGAGTATTGGTATTAAGTCTTCTTTGAAGATCTGGTAGAATTCTGCGCTGAAACCATCTGGCCCTGGGCTTTTTTTGGTTGGGAGACTTTTAATGACTGTTTCTATTTCCTTAGGACTTATTGGACTATTTAAATAGTTTATCTGGTCTTGATTTAACTTAGGTATGTGGTACCTATCCAGAAAATTATCCATTTCTTTTAGATTTTCCAGTTTTGTGGAATAGAGGTTTTTGAAGTATGACCTGATGATTCTCTGGATTTCCTCAATGTCTGTTGTTATGTCCCCCTTTTCGTTTCTGATTTTGTTAATCTGGATGCTCTCTCTCTGTCTTTTGGTTAGTTTGGATAAGGGCTTGTCTATCTTGTTGATTCTCTCAAAGAACCAACTCTTTGTTTCATTGATTTTTTGTATTGTTCTCTTTGTTTCTATTTTGTTGATTTCAGCTCTCACTTTGATGATTTCCTGGCGTCTATTCTTCTTGGGAGACTTTGCTTCTTCTTGTTCTAGAGCTTTCAGGTGTGCTGTTAAGTCACTAGTGTGAGATTTCTCCAACTTCTTTATGTGCGCATTTAGTGCTATGAATTTCCCTCTTAGCACTGCTTTCATAGTGTCCCATAGGTTTGGGTATGTGGTGTCTTCATTTTCGTTGATCTCTAGGAATTCTTTAATTTCTTTCTTTATTTCTTCCCTAACCCATTGGTGATTCAGTTGAGCATTATTCAGTTTCCATGAGATTGTAGGTTTTCTGTAGTTTTTGTTGTTGTTGAAATCTAACTTTAGACCTTGGTGGTGTGATAGAACACAGGAGGTTATTCCAATTGTTTTGTATCTATTGAGAATTGCTTTGTGGCCAAGTATGTGGTCAATTTTGGAGAAGGTTCCATGGGGTGCTGAGAAGAAGGTATATTCTTTTTTGTTAGGATGGAATGTTCTGTAGATATCAATTAATTCCATTTGGGTCATGACTTCAGTTAAGTCCTTCATTTCTCTGTTAAGTTTCCATTTAGGAGATCTGTCCAGTGGTGAAAGTGGGGTATTGAAGTCTCCCACTATTAATGTGTGGGGTTTTATATGTGGTTTAAGCTTTAGTAGTGTTTCTTTTACATATGTGGGTGCCCTTGTATTTGGGGCATAAATGTTCAGAATTGAAATTTCCTCTTGGTGGATCCTTCCTGTGATGAATATGTAATGCCCTTCTTGATCTCTTTTGATTGATTTTAGTTTGAAGTCTATTTTGTTGGATATCAGGATGGCTACACCCGCTTGTTTCTTAAGACCATTTGATTGGAAAGTCTTTTCCCAGCCTTTTATTCTTAGGTAGTGTCTGTCTTTGTATTTGAGGTGTGTTTCTTGTATGCAACAGAAAGATGGGTCCTGCTTTCGTATCCATTCTGTAAGCCTGTGTCTTTTTATAGGCGAATTAAGTCCATTGATATTAAGAGATATTAATGACCAGTGATTGTTCATTCCTGTTATTTTTTTGGTGGTAGTGTGTCTGTACTTCTTATCTTTGGGGTTTACTGCTGTGGGGTTATCTATTGCCTGTGTTTTCAAGGATGTATCTGACTTCCTTGGGCTGGAATTTTCCTTCTAGTGCTTTCTGTAGGGCTGGGTTTGTGGATAAGTATCGTTTAAATCTGGCTTTGTCTTGGAATGTCTTGTTCGCTCCGTCTATGATGATTGAAAGTTTTGCTGGGTATATTGGTCTAGGCTGGCATCCATGGTCTCTTAGTGTCTGCATTACATCTGTCCATGTTCTTCTGGCTTTCAAAGTCTCCATTGAGAAATCGGGTGTTATTCTGATGGGTTTGCCTTTATAGGTCACTTGGCCTTTTTCCTTTGCTGCTCTTAATATTCTTTCTTTATTCTGTATGTTTAGTTGTTTAAATATTATGTGGCGAGGGGACTTTTTTTGGGGGTCTAGTCTGTTTGGTGTTCTATAGGCTTCTTGTATCTTCATTGGCATTTCCTTCTTTAAGTTGGGAAAGTTTTCTTCTATGATCTTGTTGAATATATTTTCCGCGCCTTTAAGTTGGTATTCTTCTCCTTCTTCTATCCCTATTATTCGCAGGTTTGGTCTTTTCATGGTGTCCCAGATTTCTTGGACATTTTGGGTCATGACTTTGTTGGCTTTAGTGTTTTCTTTGACTGATGAATCTATTTCTTCTACCGTATCTTCAACACCAGAGATCCTCTCTTCCATCTCTTGCATTCTGTTGGTTATACTTGCATCTGAAGTTCCTGATCGTTTACTTAGATTTTCTATTTCCAGCATTCCCTCTGTTTGAGTCTTCTTCATTTTTTCTATTTCCCTTTTCAGGTCTTGGACTGTTTCCTCCATCTGTTTCATTGCTTTTTCATGTTTTTCTTTCAGTGCTTTATTGTTTTCTTCCAGGACTTTATTTTTTTCTTCTACTTTAATTGTCCTTTCCTCTAGGTTTTTACAGCGCTATTGCAATTTTTTTGTATTTTCCTCTATATAAGCCTCTATCTTCTTCATGATGTTATTCATAAGGCTGTTTCCTTCTGCTTCTTCCAATTTTTGATGATCAGCTCTAGATGTTGGAGGAGGGCTAGGTTCTGGTGATGCTGTATTGCTCTTCATTTTGTTGTATGTACTTCTGCCTGGACGTCTGCCCATCTCCTTGTGTTCGATCTTGGTCTTATCAGCTTACTTGGTGGAGAAAGAGCTGACAGATTCGGGAAGTCTCTCTCTTTTGTCCAGATGGGACTCTCTTCTCCAAATGGGAAGTGCAAGGCAGGTTGGGATCTCTTGTTCAGATGGGAAGGCCGAAGCAGAATGGGAGCTATTGTCCAGATGGGAAGTCCGAGGCAAGATGGCAGCTCTTGTTCAGAAGAGAAGTCTTTTGTCCAGAAGGGAAGTCCGGGGCAGGATGGGAGCTTTGTCCAGAAGGGAAGTCCGGGGCAGGATGGGAGGTTTGTCCAGAAGGGAAGTCCGTCCGGGGCCTGCTGGGAGCTTTGTCCAGAAGGGAAGTCCGTCCGTGGCAGGCTGGGAGCTTTGTCCAGAAGGGAAGTCCGTCCGGGGCAGGCTGGGAGCTTTGTCCAGAAGGGAAGTCCGTCCGGGGCAGGCTGGGAGCTGGGGGCCGGTCTCTAAGTCTCAGGAAGTGGCGGGGGTCTCCGGGGGTGCTGGACTTGGGGGCAGGGCTTGGAGACTGCAGGGGATCTTGGGGAAGGGGGCCCTTCCCGGTAGGGGTGGGGGTAGAAGGGAACCTGCCCGCTGGCCAGAACTTGGGGCCAAGGTGCGCAGGTCTTGCCAGGGGTGACTGGCGCCCAGGGACGGGATCTAGGGAACTTTAAGAAATTTCTATCAGGTATGCAATGAAAGTTGAAATCCATACTCAAGGTACTATCAGGCAAAGTGAAGATTCTGCCTTGAAGTTCCACTTAAATTTACACAGAGACACAGACACATACACACAACCCTTATTTCTTGCATAGTTTTGGGGTGCCACATTATGGTAGAAATGGAACCAACAATAGACATGAACAATGTCATGCAAATAATTCTTGTGAACAGAACTTCAAGGGAACCTGATGCATTTTGAGATGTATTGACAAAATGGTTCACAGTCACAGATTGACTACATCTCCTTGAGCAGGTCTGACACAAGACACCTTGAACACAGAATAGTACTACATGGGTAATGTTTTCAAAGCAAATAGTTTTTAAAATGTGTCTGGATAAAATACCATTTTTTTCATTGAAATATGTATTAGCCTCCAAAATGAATGATCAAAGGAATATAGTCTAGGGGAAAACCATCATAGAAAATCTCCATCCATTTTCAGTGTGTATTGTAATACTTACCTTAGTACTTATCCACATATAATTGATAGAAATTATATGATACTAGCCCTATTTCCCTAGCCATCTATGTCATTTATTAATACATTTTGTCAAAATAGGCTCCAATGCAATCACCTTTGAGGACTTTCCTTTTGCAATTGGGCTTCATTTGAATACACATCTTGACTTGTGCAGATCACATATTCTCTACTAAAACATAATATTTTGTATGATTAGTGGCTTTGTTTTGTACATGAAAAGTTTCTATGCATTATTAATTGGCTACAGTTTCCTGTTGACTGACATGCTCAAATAAACAAAAGACAGAGTTACAAAGAGCTGGGCCTCCAGGGCTCCCCGTGATTTCTGGCTTTCTAGTTAATGCGCGTGGTTGAAGCCAGTTGATCCATCTAAGCCTTGTTTTAACAGGCAAAAGCATGAAAGAAGAATAATTTGTATGTTATCCTGATCTTAAAAGAATCTCAGGTGATTTCTAAAAAATATATGTATTATTTTTATGTAATGTTCATAAATAATAATGTGTATTTCTTATATGTATAAGAAAGATTTAAGTGGTAGAGGGTAGGTATCAGTATGAAGCAGAAAATTAATGCTCTTTATTTTATTTAAAATAAACTAAATAACAGTGGAAGGGGCTGGCATCAGATAATCCTTCCAAGTGTTGTTTGCACCAGTATTCTGGGATTCTTTGTTTGAAGATAAGTATATGATTTATCTTACTTAGTTTTTCTGGTTCTCTGTTTTTAGCCTTGTCCACATCTAATGACTAGATAAATATGCTGTGTTCTGAATTTGTTCATCAGAATATATTTTGCAAGAATTGTTTTCAGGACTTGAGAAAAATTAAATAAAATTGGCAATAGTTAGAAATTTACTTTATATCATGGAATATTAAATGCTTATCCTACATGCAATTTAAATTCCTTATTTCAGTAATATGCATTTACCGAGTCCTCACTCATTCATAATTACCTTCTGTTTTGATATATAACAATAGATCTAATAAATAGTTTTAGTATGCCATTTATTTTTCAGCTTTCCTTAAGGATCATAATGACTATTCATTTTAGGAGTATTTCCTTAAAGACAGTCTGGCCATATGGAGTATTTTCCCTCTCTAGCGGTTGCCTTCGTGCATTATTATGCTTATAGAGTATACTAGAGGGGGTTGGTGAGCAGGGCTCATCCCGAGGACATCTCTGGGTGATGATACTGTGATGGCTGCCTGGTGTGCATGCTGCAGCGTTGCAGTGACTCAGCCATTCCTAAGAGGAGTTATTCAGTTATCAGTGTCAACTACAGGCGCCAGGTAAGGACACGCTGGCTTCTGTGTTACTCTTTATTTGTTCCCTATGATCCAGTTTTCAAAAAAAAAAATATTAAAACACCTGTAATACTCCATAGCAGTTTTTTGTGTGTTCATATTGTTTTGCTGGGTTTTATATCTCATGATTACACAGCACAAGCAAACATGCAATTTCATGACTTTTTAAATATTTCATTAAACAATGGAGGAAGTAGGAAAGCCTCAATAGTTCTCTATTAGTCTCTTTTCATCATGACAACAAAATGTGTAAAACACTGTGTCTATATACAGTTTGGAACTGGAAGGTAAATTTATAATCTGGGGATGAGAGAGAAAGAACACACATTCAGTTTATCAATCAATTGCAGTTTTCTACATCCTAGGCACTGTGCCAATTAATTAATGCATAGACATAATATTCAACTGTCATAAAGACTTTTAGAGATTCTGAAAATAACAGATACATAGACATTACTTAATATGCTCATTCCATAACTGTATCAGCAAAGAAATACACACATACACACACACACACACACACACACACACACACACAGAGAGAGAGAGAGAGAGAGAGAGAGAGAGAGAGAGAGAGAGAGCACTTAATACTTGTAATCTAATGATCCCCGACCCCCCTCCACTATCTCTACTGTAGCACAACTAAAAATAATTATAAAATAAATAGCAATTTAGCTATGGGAGTTTTGAGCCACTAGATTCCTGTGACGAGAATAAATGAATCTTATGTGGGAAACTGAAGTGGGTTGGAAAGTTTCTAGACACGGAGTTCCCGAATAGGTACAAATTTTAGTGATGAAACTGCTCCAGCTTTGGGATGTTTTCACATGTATTTGCTTCTTGAGAATACAAACAGCAGATTAAAAGCAATTGGATCCACGGAAATGCAGAGAATCATATAGATTTTCTTCATCTTTCTGGAAGGAGGATGAATACTGATTAAGACTTAGATCAATTCAGTCATAGGTATACTCCACAGACAGACTGTGTTCTGTCCATAAACATCTCTAAAGTGTCTTCCTACAGGAGTTAATATACAGTTGAACAAATACAGAGACTGTCCTATTTAGTGTTTCTAACCCTAACCCTACAGTGATTTTCAATAATTTTTGTTCAAGGATCAAATCATCTATTATAGGACAAAACACTCAAATATTATTTTATCCTTTAAATCAAAAGCAAACTAAATTTATATGCTTCTTATCACTGCTTTCCTTCACCCTAATTTCCCTCCTGGTGTGGCCCCACAGAATATCAAGGCTGAAAATCATCAATCCCCTCCAGGAATCTTATTTATAGATAAACAAATTGTAACCCAACGATGTTAATGGTTTGTGCTTCTCAAGAGCATAGGATTCTATATCCTTTCACACCGAGGATATTTGTTCACCCATGATTATTGCTGCTCTATTTACAGTAGTGAAGGAATGGAATCAGCCTACATACCCATCAACTGATGAACAGATAATGACAGTGCAGTGCATATACACAATGGAATTTTATTCAGCTGTAAAGAAAAATGAAAGTCTAACAAAGAGGTCTATCTCTTGTGCAGAAAACTTTAAAATTACTGAGATAACAAAGGCATATAAAAACAGATTCTAAAACAACTAAAAGAAATCTCATCTTCCTGAATGTGTATATTAAATATCATTTAGATGCAAATGCTTCCTAGTTAAATTATTCCATCTCAAAACAGCAATATAATAACAGGGTATATGCACACACACACTATGTTACAGAACAGTAGACAGGTAGGTAGGTAGGTAGATGATAGATAGATAGATAGATAGATAGATAGATAGATAGATAAAAATAGATAATCAATGTGTCTTATTTAGGATTTCTATTGCTGTGATAACATACCATGATAAAAAGCAGCTTGTGGAGGAAAGGGTTTATTTCTATTACAGTTCGAGGCAGCAGTCCATCACTGAGGGAAGTTATGGCAGGAACCCAAAAAGGGCAGGAAATCCTGGAGGCAGAAGTGAATACAGAGGCCATGGAAGAGTGCTGTTTACTTACTGGCTTGCTCCTGATGGTTTGCTCAACCTGCTTTCTTAGAGGCCTCAGGACCAAAAGCCCAGGGGTGTAACTACCCACAGTGAGCTGGGCCCTCCCATATCAATCACCAATCAAAACACTGCATCACAGGCTTGCCCACAGGCCAATATGTTAAGGACATTTTCTCTTTCCAAATGACTCTGGCCTATGTTTAGTTGAGATGAAACTGGGTAACACAGATGGACAGGTAGATTAGATAGATAGATAGATAGATAGATAGATAGATAGATAGATAGATGGATGGATGGATGGATGGATGGATGGATAGCTAGCTAGCTAGATGTGTGGACAGAGATGAATGATAGCTAGATGGATGGATAGATAGGTGATTAATAGAAAAATAGGCATTTTGATGGATGACAGATGGATGGTTGATAGTTGAGAACAGATCCTAGTTATTTCTACATGAATGTACATTTACAATACATGAAAAGAAACACATTGCTATTAATCACAGCTATATTTCAGAGCTGGAAATTGTGAACTATTATTTAATGTGTTCCATGTTGTAGCCAATTTCAAAAATAGTAATTATGTACTCTTTTTGCTTTATAATTCCATATGAAAGTGAAGTGAGTAGCAGCTGATTGAGCTCAAACACAACTCATACTCTTTACCTTATTCTTGATTTCTTTCTTCTCTTGTTTAGGTTGACTTGAATAGTGACAGAAAGGCTGTTATTTATCTGGTAAGGATTATAAACAACGAAAAAGGAGGTAAAACTCACAGACAAATGCCAACAGAATTTAAATAGAATTCATGCAAAGCAGAGATGAAATAATTCCTGTCTACCCATTAAGGTTTCAGTCAGGTGACTGGATGACTTTTATTATACCCCATGACCTACACAGAAAAAGATACAACACTAAATTTTGAAAACAGCTGTTTATTTGGGAAGTTTATAGAACTGATCTGGGACATACATACTCTTTAGAATTCTCCCTCCTCCTCTTCCTCCCCCTACCTTTTGCCCTCTTACTTTCCCTCTGTTTTGTCTCCCTTCTTTCTTCCTTCTCCCTCTCCTCTTCCTCATCTTTCTTTCCCCTTATATTATTCCATATGAACATTCCTTTCAATGTACAGCACATTTTACTTCTTCCCTTGCTTTGTTACTTGAGTTAACATTTAGACTTCAGTGGTAGGAAGAACAAAGACTCCACCAAAGATTAACGTACTCTGATTCCCAAGATTACTGAATGCATTATCTTTTATGATAAAGGACCACTTGAGCTGTGGTAACATTCGGATTGTTAATGAGGTGGCTTTAACTCATAGGAATTGTCCTGGATGACCTGTGTAAGCCAGTGTAGAAATAACAAGGGTCCTCAAATTTGATTATGGAAATGTCCAGTTACTTTCATAGTGCTAATATATGTTGTCTTACTCCATTACATTTCTGTAACTGTATGCCAGGGATAGAGAATACTATTTCAGTCTAGAAAGCACAGTGTAGGTATTGCCTCCTTATTGAGTCATTACCTGAACTTGCCCCACCCACTGGTCTGGTCTGGACCACTTCTGGGAGCTTGCAGACTCTCATCGTACTCAATCGAGTTGATTTCTAATTTAATATAGTGGTTAGAAAGAGTCTGAGAGTATAGCTTCACCCATGTGAAGCTGTCTTTAATTCTTTGGTTAGTGCACTACTTCATGGGAGCTGGAGAATACATTGCCTATGACTATTGTTTCCATTTTTACAATTCAATTGAAAGATTACATATAAACATACATTCATTCTGGTATGTTCACATTTGCCTGGTGTCTTTTAGTAATTAGACTGTCGGGCTGAATGTGTTGCAAGTGTTGTTACGTGTGTGTGCATGTTCATATGAGTACATGCTTGTGTGTGGTGATTCATGGACACATGTGTTCATGCATTTGGAATGCAGAGGTTAACCTAGGATGTCATGCCTCAGAAGCTGTCCAGTAGTTTTTTGAGAGTGATCTCTCAGTGAAAACTAGGGCTCGATGAACAGGGAGGCTGGCTGGCCTGTTTCTATCTCTCCAGTGCTGAGATTACAAGTGCTTGCCACCATGCCTGATCTGATTGTTTCCTTTGTTTATTATATGGACTCAGGATTGACCTCGGGTCCTTGGACTTATGCTGTTAACGTTTTACTAACTGATCTATCTCCCAGCCCTTGCTATGCATCTTATATGAATTAATTTCATGAAACACTTGCAACAAATGTGAAGTCCTATAACCATTGCCATCTACACCGTCTGTGCTTTATTTACTAGGAAACTGAAATAAAACTCAAAGAATTTGGCAAATTGCATGCAGGCTCCAAGATGGTGTGCTTTACTGTCTTGTTCCAACCTTGGCAGTCTGCCTTTTGAGTCTGAGCACTTAATCAACACCATCTGACAGCTCTTCAATATGTCCATATAAAAAAGTCCACCTTCATAAATCACCTGTGATGCAGGAAGAGGAGGCTTTCGCGAAAAATGTTAAGGCTATCATCCCCCAAATGACGGGTCCAGCCTGGGGAGTGGATGAGTGCCGAAATTCTGTCATTGCAAGGTAGAGCTATTTCAGAATTGCCTCCAGCCCAGGATTTTATGGGACAGTTTCCTCCTGCAAGAGATGCATGGGTCTGTTAATGAAGACAAACAGTCCTGCCATACACAGCACTCAAGTTCTCACCTAGCAGAGTCCGAGAGTTCACTGTGCACAATCTGAAGTGGATGTCTCAGTGCTTCCAGAGGGATGCTGACTTGTTATGGTTCTACCAGAAATAGAAAGACTCACACAGTAGCTGCCATGGGGCCTGTACTGTTTCAACTGGATGCTCACTTCAGGACCCAGGCATGCACACCTCAGCTGTGGGGAATTTTAGGTGTGAGGAGGTCACAACACACCCCACTATGGAACTGAGGCTTAAGGTCTCCTTTGAGCTTTGTAAAGCTAAAGACTAACTGAGGAAGAGGAAAACAGAAATGGAGGTTTGTGTCCTGCATGCAACACTGTGTCTTTGGAGTCTGTAGGTCAGGCATCAAAGCTGAAGTTGAACCTACATTAATTTTCTTTTAATTTTATTTTATTGTAGTAATAACACTGAGCATGAGATCTACTCTTATCAAAATTTTAAGTGTGCAATGCATTATTGTTGATTACAGGTACAATGCTGCAGGGAGGGTCTGCAGAGCTTATTCATCTTGCTTAAGTGAGGCTTTAGGCCTAGTGATTAGCAATTCCCCATTTCTTGCTCCCCCTAACCCCTGGCAGCCATCATTCTACTCTTTGCTTTCATTAACTTGATGACTGTAGGTACTCTCAATAGGTGAAATCATGCAGCATTTGTTTTTCTTGTTACTGAAAGACAATCTGAGCCCCTGAGAAGTGACATGACATTTTCAAATTTGACACAACCAAAATCATAGCCCAGAAATCCTGATTCCAGTCTAGTGCTCCTGTGGGTAAATGTAACGTCTCTCATTTAGAAAAGACTTGTAAGTGCTTTTCGCACTGAAGCAAAATAGAAATGACATGGTTTTATTTTTCAATCACTAGGGGACACACAGTGTTGAATGATCTCATAAACATATAACAATGTTTTTGTATATGCTATATATAAAATTATTAAAATGAAAATTCATATCATCTAAATATGGATATGGAAATTATTGACATGTTAGAAATCTAGAATTATAGATTTATAATGATCAATTGGACCTCAGCTCTTGAGATTTAGATGATTCATTTTCCTAAGGGAGGAGTAGTTCTTGCATCATGGTAAAGAGTAAGGCACTGTCAGAACTGCCTTTCTTTATGTTAATATACCTTTCTTAATTCCTTATGTTAATATAGTAAGACTGACTAAACAGCTAAGAGGATAATTAATTCATGTCATAATATATATGATTAAGTAAACAGTTATTTTATGCCTTATACAAAATAACCATTCAATAAATGCTTAATACTATTTGAATACCAAATATGTACAAAGCATTATTGTAGGATCAAGTCAACCCTGTACTATATATGCAAATACTGAATAACTGATAATGCTACAGAGAAAAGCTATCCAAATTTATTTGGGTCCAAATCATGTGTTTTCTTTTTATTTTTTTTTATTTTTGAGAATTTCATACAGGTATGTAATGATATAAGATCATATCTATTCCTACTTCTCATTTAACTACCCCTAATACCTCCAACACACCCCTCCCAACTTTATGTCTTTTGTTTTTGATAACCCAGTTAGTGCAGTCTATATATACACAAGTGTCAGACCATCTACCAGAGCATGGAAAACCTTCTAATGATCACATCCTCATAAAAGGATGATTCTCCTGCTCTGCGGCAATTATCCATTGCCAATAGCTCCCCAGTAAGGATTGGGGCCGGAAGGTAGTCTTCCCCATCTCTGTTGGGATTTGGGACTGGTTTGATCTTGTGCAAGTAACAGCAACCAGTTTGTGATTGCAATAGCCATGACTTGTCCAAGAAGACATTTCACAGTGCTCATCTCCAGCCTCTGGCTTACATTCTTTCTGCCTCATCTTTCATAACATTTCTTAATCCTTGGTGATGTGGAGTTAATGTAGACATCCCGTTTAGAATGAGTCTTTCATCTGTTTTGAGTAAGGTTTTGTAATGATGGGCTTCCAAATGGCTTTTTATGCTCCTTTCTTTTGGGGCATCCCTCTATTTCACCCCCACTCGACTTACCCCATTCTTCTACACCCCTCACTGCTTAGGCCCTTCTCTGTACCAAGTTTTCCACCTTACTTTGTTTAACCCACTATCCACCTTTCAATATGTCCCCTTTCTAGTTTCTTAGCTTCCATCTATGTCCCAACTTAAACACAAAACTAAAGATTTGAAGCTGGAATGCACACATGAGAGAGAAAAGAGAGAGTTAATCTTCCTGAACTTCTCTTACCTAGTTTAGTATAATTCCTTCAGCCCCACCATTTAACTGCAAATTCCTTGATTTAATTTTTCACTGGAACAGGACAATATCGCATTGTATGTACTACATATTTTTTATTCATTCAGTTGTTGATTCCATTCTAATCAACTGGGGTTGATTCCATTTCCCAGATGTTGGCAGTGAGGACTGGGTTGGTGGAAAAGTTTGAGTTAAGTGGTTGTGACCTAGGGACCCCTTACCTGTGAGCACTAGGACACTGGCCCAGATTCTGTGTTCTTTGTTTCACATACAATGGAGTCTTCCTACACTTCATAACAGGTCACATTGTTATAAAAATATAAATCCTCTCACTAAGCCATCTCCAGGTCCACCCTAAGGTAGAGGGAGGGACAGAATGCTGATGAAAGAGTTCAAACTTTGAGAATATATTCTAAATTAAACTTTACTGACTGCGGTCATGCAGATTCTGCCCTGTCCTCTTTACTCTGAACCTTCATACACCTGATCTTCATGCACCAAATCTTATTTTTGAGGGACATAAAATGATTTTAAAGGGATGATCATGTCTGTTTCCTAATTCTTAATTATAAAAAAATTAAACATACAAAATTAAAGAGACTAGTCTGTGTATATTTATTGCTTGAAATTCTTCAAAAACATTTCCCACTTCTTTCTTATTTATTAATTTAACCATTTGTTTTTAGCCACATAGATTATGAGAATTTACTTTATACTTTGGATTATACTTGAATACTGTATTTTTTATTTTGTTGCACAAATAGTTCCAGTTTGAGCCCTTGTGATGTCTTTTGGGTTGGTCTTAATATCCTTCCCTTATAAGGGTATTATATATTTTTGTATTTTAATAACTCTTTCCACACTCTGAACATGCTCCCTGCTGTAAGATGTTCCAGGCTCATATCATATGTTTTCTGTCTCAGTTCTAGAACCAACTATTTCTCTGAGGATCCTTTGTCCCTAATTACCAGGAAATGGTATCTAAAACCCAAGGATTGAATGTTCTGTATTTTCCTTTCTATGGAGATATTATTGATTCTGGATCCTCTCAGGAAGCAAAACTAGCAGTATGCAAATGTTTATGCTCATTTACACACCAGGAATATGAAATTCAGAGAAGAAGAGATTGCTGAGTGTTTAGGACATGTAGTGTTATTCGGGAGGACTCAAGTTCAGTTCTCAGCAGCACATTGGACAGCTCACAGTCACCTGTAACTCCAGCTCAAGGGATTCTGATGTCATCTTCTGGCCTCCATGAACACTTGCACTCATATGCACACACCTACACACACACACACACACACACACACACACACACACACACACACACACTCATGCATACTTAAAATATTTAAAAAAAATACTAAAAATGTTAGAACATTACTAATACATTAATACATTAAATAGCATGTTGAAACATCTCAACAGTTATTTCTTTATCAGATGTGAATGCATGCATGTGGGGGGAGGGATTGTCTGTTTAGCTTTTTCTTAGCTCCCCTTACTTCCTTATTTAGCAGCCCCCTGTGGTAGTGCACTGTGATACTGAGAATGTTTCAGTTAGCTATCTTTTTCTTGTGTAATGTATGTACTTTATTTCTCACTAAGTGTAAGGTCCTTGCTTTGATAACTTCCTTTCATGAAGTTTAATATGATGTGCTTTCTTGGGTGTCCACTGACATTCTTATAACTCCAACTTTTGAGTTTCATTGTATTTGAAAAACAATCAAAAGAGAGGAATTAAATTTTAAATGCCAAAATATTTTTTTCTGTTGAGAAAAATGGTAGCCTTACCCATGCTTATTGTGAACTCTTTTTTTTTTTTTTTGTTTTTTTGTAGAGTTTCTTTCAAAAGTGAAGCCATGAGAATTCTGGCTTGAGATTTGCCTTAAAAAAATACATAAATAAAACCCAAAGTACATGCAAAGGTTATGAGCTTTCCATTTTGCTTTCTGTCCAGAGACCTGCAGCCTTGAATATGTATTCTCATGAGACAAGTTCAGGGATGAAGACTCCATGCACCGGTGTGACGCTTGTCTCAGTTCACTGGATGTGGACAGAGCTGTTACAATATTCATGAGTTAAAGTTACATTGAGAAGGATATTTTTACAGCAAAGCACAGCACAAGATTTTACACTGCATAGAACTACAGAAGTCATTCACATTCAATAAGCCCAGTTGTGTTTTGTGAGTGAAGATAATATAAAACTTTCCATAAATGACATTCTTGATGTACTGGAAGAAAATAAATATTTAATGCCACAGGGGCCTACAATTTAAGGAGAGGGAATTTTAAAAGCAGCTTTTTAAAAAGAGTTCAAATTTGCTGTTACCAAAAAAATTCATACTATTTATGCAGGTAAAGAGTCCCCAAATTTACTTTTTGAGAAGGTAATTTAATACCAGAAGTCTATTTGTTGTAATCCAGTTATTTCAAGACATGGCAGAAATGCATGTTTGCAACCATAGTGTCATAACCATCCTGAAGCAAGTGGAAGAGAGTGTCCTGTGTGCTTGTGGTCTTGGTGTTTACCTTCATTGCCATGAGAAGTTAGAGGACCAGTTATCACAAAGAGAGGAAAACTTGAAATTCTACTAGCAGCCATTGAATGCTGAACAGTTTGAATTAACACAGTGACTCAAGTACTTAGCTTGAGTTGTATGTGTTCAAAAGTGTCTCTCTAGCCCCTCTTTGTATTCATCTACCACCTGTCTATTGTCTGTCTACCTATTTCTATTTATGTCTTTTCTATTTACTTAAATATGGGTAGGGTTACCTTATATGGGTAGGGTTACCCATATAAAAGTGAAACTAATTTCTGTAGATGTTTCCATATTCAATCTGAAATTAGTCTTATAATAGAAATCAAATAATGAAAAGTGTTAATTTTAAATACTTGAAGTACTAAACTATAAGTGCAGAATATTCCTTTAAATTTTGTTGCATTGATGTGGCTGGAGAGAGGGATAGGCACCCACCCTGCTCTTGCAGAGGACCCAAGTTTGGCTCTCAGCACTCATATAGGGCAGCTCACAACCACTTTTAACTCCAGCTCTAGAGTATCTAATAACTATGGCATCTGTGAGCACCTGTACACAGGTTCACATCCATGTATATACACACATACTCATAATTCAAAATATTAATAAAAATAAATCTTTAAATTTGCTTGCATTGAGATTGTCTCTGAACCCGCACAATGTGCGAATAATATACATAAAAGGAAATGATGGAGTCTAAATGGGAGGAACTTAATGTGTAGGATGTAGTCATATTCCATTCTAAATCAAATTTAAAATGAATTATCTCAGAGTAAAATGCGGCTTCTTACTGTCCATGGTAATGGAAAATATATCGAATGGATGAGTAATTCCTGAACCTCACACAGCTAATGGTTTATCTTCACACAGAACTGAAGCCAAGTTACCAAGTGTTCCTGGTTACTTTTTACTCTCCTTTGTCATCCATCCTTTGATTTGGAAACCAACACTCAGTGATCATTATGGGAATATTGTATATAAGGAAAGATACAAATTATCTGGGATAATAACAACATAGAAAATCAGGTTTTTTTTAAACAAAAAGTATAGAAAATGTGGTTAGGAAGAGACAGAGACATGTCCTTTTTCTTGTAGGAGGACTCATAACTTAGAATTAGATGTCACAGATAAGCAGTTATTTGCAAGCTATACACATGGGTGGAGATGCTAGACACTGTCATATAAGATGTTGTCTATGCAGTTCATGAAGGGACACTGGAGGATCTTCACAGGCCCAGAGTAGTTCACCCTTACCAAAAGTTAATCTGAAGTGTATGCAATAATTGCTAGCACCTTCAGATGTCAAGGAAGGCAGGCCATCTTATTCCTGAGAGTTAGGATTTCAACACCATCAAGACCCCAAGTGCAACGGTTTAAACAAGGCACACAACACATGATGATAACTCATTATTTATGCAATATGACTTTGGTACATTATGAGCCTCATTTACTCATTTAGTGGAATGAATACAAAGGTAACCATGTTCTAGGAAGTTTACAAATAGTTCTTTCAGAGATGGTTCAATGTTCTGCTTCTCAAATGAAATCAATAATACTGATCTGATTCTGTCAGCTGCTTGTTCAACACTACCACTAGCCAAGGTATATTTTTTTTAACTTAGATGATGTTTCTAGTGCCTAGAAATTTCTTTTAATTTATTTGCAAGCTGAATTCAGCATCACCATTCAGTGTAGCTACTTCAGAACACCATGTGAGAATAAAAAAATAAAAATAAAAACTCAGTTGAAAGGGAAATTCAAAGCATGCCATTTGTTAGAAACACATTTTTTTCAACTAAGGCCAGCACTTCAATCTCAATAGTGTTTCAAAACCTGCAGTGTTATAATGATGGTGATACACACATTTTTTTCTCTCTTAAAAATGAGTTGAAGGAAAATGAAACCATAATTTCAAAATATTGCTACAGATAGAGCACAGCTACATGTGTAGTTCTATAACATGCTGTTTGAATATTTTCTGTAAAATAATCAATCACATTAAATACAAGGAATAAGGAAAATGAATTTTAAGGAAAGGAAGTCAATATGAAAAAATACTCAATATTATAAGACACACTATTCAAATCAGCATTTCATTAATCTAACTTGAATAAGCTTAATTCCCTCCTAAGTCTTAATCAAGGCAGCTTTAAAATGATAGAAACTTAGAGATAGCATTTAGAAGTCAGTGAATTCAGCAAATCCAATTCATTCTTTCATATAAAGAATTACATCAATAGCAAAGACCTGTACAGACTCTCATCCAGGTGTGAGATTTAAAACATATTTCATATAGTCGTTAGATGGCTATAAAGAAACAGATTCTATCAACGTGTTTTAGAGCACTCCTCAGCACAGTATGTAGCATAACTCCTGCAGGTGGCTCATGAAGGTTCAAAGAGAAGCCCCAACTTTGAAGGTTCATCTTGTTTTACAGCAGTCAAAGAGTTAATATGATGACCCAATGTAGATTAGCCTGTGTGTGTACCTGTGGATGACTGTTAACTAAGCTAATTGATATTGGAAGATTCAGCCCACTGTGGGTGTCACTATTCCCCAAACAGAGAGTCCTGAACTATATGAGTGGAAAACCTAGGGTGAGCACAAGAAAGCAAGAAAGTGAACATGCATATATTCATTTCACTCTGCTCTTGACTGTGGATATAATGTGACTGATGATTAAAAATTCCTATCTTTACTTCCTCACAATGATGGAGGACTGTGACCTGGAATTGTAGATTGAAATAGACCTTTTCTTCCATAGGTTGCTTTTTAGCAGGATATTTTATCTCAGCAACAGATAGGAAACTGGAACATGCCTTAAATTTTTGTGTAGTTTAACTTTGTGATGATGTAAGACATGAATATTAAAATTGATACCTTTAAAAGTTTTATTATGTTGAAGTGGGACTCCTATTTCTTCTCCTCCTTAAAACCTACATGTAGTAATTTCAAAGTGGAGTGATTTTTGCATTTACTCAAAGTTTTAAAACCTGAGGGAATGTATTAAGCACTGTACTTAGAAGATTAATAAATGTGCACAAATATCTTCTAAAAATCTAAATCTCTATATAATTTCTGTTTGCTATATAAACATATAGATGTCAAATGTCAAAGTAGAAGAAAAACTAGTTACATGATAAATAATCTGGGGAAATTGGCAGTGTATATGAAGATACATTTTCTTGATCTTTTTAAACAAAGCAAAAATGAAAAGGAAATGGAATATATATGTGTATGCACACATATACATATACACATGCAAGTATATGTATACATATATGTACCTACCCAACAACATTAATGACAATACTATAATAATAAGATGTGATAGATCATAGATTAAACAAATTCACTAAGTGGATTTATCCAAACTTCAGATTAAATATAAATTGGTTACCATTCGATGTCAAAGTGCCTATAATCTTAATATATTAGGAAGCATGTATGAAGATATACCACCTACTGATACATCAAGGTTAGAAATGGACCAACAGATTCAACTGGGAAACAGTTTCTAGAAATTCCTTTAAAAGACTTAAGGCAAACTCAAATGGAGATGTCTAAAGATTACTGTTATGTAGAAAAATTACGTTAGTGATTCTAAATATAGTAGCATTTTATCAATTAGTTATGTGTGTTATATAGTTGTATCTGTGACTATCTCCCAATAAGATTATATTATTATTGCTAGCTATTTATTTTAAATCATTTTTATTCAATAAAATACAAAACCCTTGAGAATTTTATTTTTAGAAGCCCCATCACTGTGGCTGGAAATCACTTCATGCTGACCCCCATTACTTTTGCAAGCAAGGCTCTTCAATTTGATGTAAACATTTTCATATAAATTTAAATTGTTGCTCAAAGCAAATTTCTATAAAATTCCTGAGTTTCTCTGAAAAAAAATGCAACCACATGAGCTCTTGTCAACTTAAGGATGGCTTTGCCCATTTATACTTGTTGATTAATTTTTATTACTTTTATTACTTTTTTATTACTTTTTGTCATCTCAAGATTAGAATCTTTAGGTTAGAATCTAAAATTTCAAGAGTTTTAATAAGCAATTTATAGCCAAGAAATCACAGCTATTTCTTATTGTTACTTTAATAAACTATACACAATCATAGTGAACCTCAATCCTATGACAAATAAACCTCTCTGGAAATGCTGTCACTGGAATATCTAGAGGTGTGTCTCTTAGGTGATTCTAAAACAACTTGACAATTGAGATTAACCATTACATTCTCTGTTTTCCTCTCATTTCTGACATTCAAACTGTCTGCAAATCTTCTGAAAACATTTTATAAATCCTAGTACCCAGCCCCTCCCACAAACCTAACTTCTACTGGAAGTATCTGAGCCAACTTCTCTATTATATGTGGGGGTATTGTGTTCCCCAAAATATTGTGCATGCTAATAAACTTATCTGGGGTCAGAGACAGAACAGCCACAATGTTAAACATGAGGATAGGCAGTGGTAGCATACGCCTTTAATCCTAGCATTCCAGAGACAGAAATCCCTCTGGATCTCTGTGAGTTCAAGGCCACATTGGAAACGGCCAGGCACGGTGATACACACCTTTAATCCCAGAAAGCCAGCCTTTAATCCCAGGGAGTGGTGGTAGAGAGCAGAAAGATATATAAGGCGTGAAGAAACTCGAGGCATTTGGCCTGGGTAGGCATTTGGCCTGGTTAGGCATTTGGCCTGGTTAAGCTTTCAGGCTTCTAGCAGCAGTTCAGCTGAGAGCCATTCGGATATGAAGACTCAGAGGCCTCCAGTCTGAGGAAACAAGACCAGCTGAGGATCCGGCGAGGTGAGATAGTTGTGGCTCGTTCTGTCTCTCTGATCTTCCAGTGTTCACCCCAATACCTGGCTCAGGTTTGATTTTATTAATAAGACTTTTAAGATTCATGCTACAATTATAGTACATGCTTAATGTCTACCCCTAAATTCCACCTTGCTCCCCTCAGCTTACTCTCATTAGCATCATGATTCTACATAAGCCATCTCTTTTCACTCCCACTAATCCTCACTCTCATGCTTGCTCATTCTACTCCAGCCACACTGGCCTTCTTCCTAGTCTTTGAACAGCAAAGCTTTTCATTTGAGGCTCTTATACCCAGTTGTTTCCCCAACCTGTAATGTTCTTTCTAAGAAAATATTACTTCTGCATTAATTCTGCTACGTCTAAAATATTTGGAATTTTAGGAGAGTGTCCAAGACTCCCTCCACATATCCTATAAGCCAACTATGCTTTATCACTCTGATTATTCACTTAGTAGTCACTAGTGTTTAATATACTGCAGGACTGTTTTGATTATTTGATTATTTTGATTGTTGTTTGATGATACCTGATGGCATAAGGCCAGGAATCAGAGATACACCCAAAGCACTTTTTTAAAATGCTAGGCATATAGCATATACTCAGTAGATATGTGGATAAATCAGTTTAAATGAGTTTATATTAATATTTATAGAGCATTCTATTAGCAAGAACATGCTAGATTTTATTTTGATGTGTCAGTAAAGCCAATAACTTTGGATATTAAATAGAAAAATCCTAATCTTCCCTCACTTGAACTTTGACTCAAAATGCTTATTAAATACCAGCTGCAATATTAAGAATGGTTTGTCGCTTTGGGTTGCCTACATGAAGGTTGGTCTTGTTTATACACTGCAGTAGCTTATAATCCAACAGAAGAGCAGAAAATGCTCACAACATAAAATAGGGAGAGTAAGATGAGGCTCTAATGGATATGTGGACTTGGCCAAAGGAGAATTCTTATAGCATTTGATCAAGCCCCAAACTGGTCATAGAACTGGTTTGTTTAGCATTTCTAGAATGCAAATGATTTACAAAGTTATAATTGTAACTCTTTAAGTAGGGAGTCATTAGAGAAAGTTTGGAAAAATGGTAAGCCTAGAGATTTTCATGGAGTGGGATCATATGTGGGTGAGTACAGAAAGGAGGTGGTGTTGTGTGAGATACTTTTCCTGGACAGGCACCATATGCACATCTATCCACCTTGAGTAGGGAACCCTGGTCAGACAAAATAATTACTGCACCATGTCCAACTTGGTGAACCAATGAATTTTTTAAAATATGTTTTAATTGAAATATAATTATATTACTTCTTTCCATTTCTTTTCTTCCTCCTCTACCTCTGTCCCCAGTTACCAAAAGTTATCCTGTGTTTGTGGATTGGTAGAATTAATATTATGAAGAGACCATTCTACCAAAACCAATTGACTTTACAGATTCAGTGAAATACCAAACAAAAATCCCAGTCTCACAAAAAAAATCCTAAAATTAATATGGAACCAGAAAAGACCCCAGATAGCCAAAGAATTTTGAGCAAAAGGAAGAATACAGGAGGTATTACTATTCCAGACTTCAGTATATATCCTAGAGGTATAGTGATAAAAACAGTATGGTACTGGCACAAGAACAGACATGTAGGCCAAAGAATAAAATAGAAGACTCAAATATAAATATGAGTCTTCATATTATGGCTCAGAAATACTTCAAAAATGTTTATCATCCAATTAGAGAAATGTAAATTAAGGCAACTTTGAGATTTCATCTCTCCACAGTCAGAATGACTAAGGTCAAGAAAACTACTAACATCAAATGCTGGCAAGGCTGTGGAGATATAAAAACACTCATTCACTGTCACTGGGAATGCAAATTGGTGAAGCCACTCTGGAAATCGGTAGAGAAAATGCCCAAAAACTAAAAATAAATCTACCACATGACCCAGTTATTCCACACCTTGCCATATGCTCAAAGGGCATGATATACTACTTCACAAATACTTGCTCAGCAATGTTTATTACTGCTTTATTCACAACAGCCAGGAAATGGAAACAACCTAAATGTCCTTAAACACATGCATGGTTAATGGAAATATGGTATATATACAATGGAATACTATTCAACTGTAAAAACAACAACAACAAAGATGAAAACATGAAATTTACAGGCAAATGAATTGACATAGAGTGTATTATATTGAGTGAGGTAACCCAGACCAAGAAAGACAAATGTCACATGTTCGTTCTCATCTATGTTTCTAAGCTCCAAAATCTCCAATATGAGATCATGTCATGAAAAACACATAAAACAGGAAAGTATAAAGGTACTATGGGAGTGGAGCTTTGTAGGGAGCTTTTAACACACACACACACACACACACACACACACACACACCCTTAAAGGAAGTTAAGACAGTTGGGCTGGCAGTCCTCCCCACAAAAATATAGACTAATCCCAGTATCCAGCACAAGAAATCTCTTTTCAAATGGTTGATTGGAGTAGTCCAAGTAACTGCCCAAACAATACAGATTTCAGGTTGCCCTCGGTTGATTCTCAGAGTTTGAAGGTGAACTCCTACTGCTGAAGACACAGCAGACTTAGGACATGGAACCCATAATCCAATCTGGATCTGACTTGAAAGCCACTTTCCTGTGGCCCAACTTCCACGGCTTCAGAAACAGTGAGTTTTTATTGAGGTCACTAGCAGGAGTACAGGCAAGGGGTTAATCACAAGAATAAAAGCAGGAAAAACTCAAACTCAACCCAAACAGGTGGTAGTTCACCTAATCTGCATCCCTGGGGCTCAATTTACAGAGAACTGCATAGTCCCAAAGACATCCTCTCTCTTAAGACCTCCTCTCCACAGCTGAGCTGCTCAGTCTGTCCCCAGCAGCTACTGTCTGCTCCTAGCTCTTCAGCTTTCCGAGACAGGTAACTTTTGTTTACCTCCTGAATCTCATGAGCTTCCCCTCTGTCATTCAGGGAATGTTTCAATTCTGATGAAACATCTATACAACAGTGGACAGCTTATATTGGAAATCTATGAAGAGTATGCAGTTTAGATGCTATTGCTAAGTAAGTTTATTGGAAAAAATTAATTGTGATACTATAATTTGGGGTATGTAATTATAAACTGAGCTAATTCTACAGTAATGAGTGAACAGGCCATAATTGTAGGAGCAATTTATAATAGCAAATATTTTGATACACTTGAGTTAAAACACTTTCATAATAATTAATTCCATTTGTATAACATCTATCCTATCAATAAATTTGAAATCATGCATGTAGATTAATAAACAAGTATTTGTGTTTGAGATTTGATTAAATCAGCTGCGTGCCATCCTGTGTTACTGACAAATCTAATTTTTTTAGTAAGATGAATCTAAATGAAGATGAAATCACCATTATATTTGCAATTCTCAACTTGAACTAAACTTAGTTTAGTTTTGAGTTGATTTGGGATATATTGTTTTACGAAAGAAGAAAATATCTGGGGACCAGATAGCCAGCTAGTATGCACATAACAAAAATTTATCAATGTGCTACTGTGTATATGGCATTGCAGGAATAGCAAATCCCATGGAAGCTATCTGTTCTAATGGGGGTACAAAATTCCAAAAGATAAAAGTTTGCATGAACACTTTCATCGCTGAAGACAAACCTGTAGCAGGAATCTTAGATGGTCTTATTAATAAAATCAAACCTGAGGCCAGTTATTGGGGTGAAGCTGGAAGGTCAGAGAGACAGAACAGGCCACAGCTAACCTCATCTGGCCAACTTCTCAGCTGGTTTTGTTTCCTCGGACTAGAAGCTTCTGTGTCCTCATCCCAATGGCTCTCAGCTGAACTGCTGCTTGAAAGCCTGAAGCTTAACCAGCCAAATGCTTAACCAGCCAAATGCTTCTAGTTCCTGGTCCTCATGCCTTATATATCTTTCTGCCTTCTACCATCACTCCCTGGGATTAAAGACTCACTCCCTGGGATTAAAGGCGTGTGTCACCATGCTTGGCTGTTTCCAATGTGGCCTTGAACTCACAGAGATCCAGAGGGATTTCTGTCTCTGGAATGCTAGGATTAAAGGTGTGAGTGCCACCATTTTCTAGCCTTCGTATCTAGTGGCTATAGTGGCTGTTCTGTCTCTGACCCCAGAAGTTTATTAGGGTACACAATATTTTGGGGAATACAATACCACCACACAAACCTGTTTCTGAAAAGACTATCAAACATGAAGGTTGGTATAGGACAAGGAATGTATACTGCCCAGCGGAAAGCTGAGTGCCATCCTTGCTATCACAGATGTTTTATGATTGCTTTAGTTGGGTTTTACTTATCATTTTAATAACTTTAAAAATTTGCTTTATGCTTCCAATGGAAGCTGCAGAGTTTTGAGGACAGTATTGTGTAGCTAATCAATGAAAATTTGAACACACGGTCTTGAGCCTTTCCAGCAATGCTCTGTAAAAGGAATGGGCTCTGGCTGGCATGAGACTGTGAATGCCATTCTACCATCATACTGTCACTGAAATAATAGTTTCAGCCTCTGCACATAATATCTGTGTGATTTCTTTAATGTTACATACAACTTATTTTTTGAAAAATTATTTATTACTCCCCCTACTGTGTCTGTGCATGTGCATGTGCGTGTGTGCGTACGTGCGTGTGTGCATGTGTATGTGTGTGTGTGTGTGTGTGTGTGTGTGTTGGCAAGTCATGGCACAAGTATGGAGATGTAAGGATAATCTTTTAGTAACAGGGTCTGTCTTTCAACTATGAGTTCTGGGGATTGAACTCAGGTCATCAAGTTTGACAGCAAGCACCCTTACCCGCTGAGCCATCTTGCCAGCCCTTCTACAACTTCAGTTTTAAAAATCAGTACTATATCTGTTGTATTCTCTCAAACCTCCCAATTGTATTTAAAACCATATGACACTATAATGTTAAGAAATTGCTTTCTATGGTCACCAAGGAATAGTTTCAATTGTGCACCATTTTCAAGGCCATTTTATTCTGAGGAAGTAGAAAATGGAATAGGAACAGGTAAAATCACAGAAAGTTCATCTGCTTTTGCTCTTGGTTGTGGAAGTGTAGCCCAGTGGCAGAGTCCTTGTCTGATATGCATGAGGCCTGGTTCTCCTAAGCATTGAAAATACAAGCAGTTGACTCTCCAAGGGAGCCAGCCATACCTTTCTGGAGGAGGGGATGGAGGATGGGCTGGGAGGGAACGGAACGGGGGAAGCAGGGGGAGGGATGAGGAGGGATCATTATTTGGTATTGTGAAGGCAACATGAAGGCCTGGACTTGACTTTACAGACACCATCTTAGGGAAGGGCCACAATCTTAGACCACCTGGTTCCAGGAAGAACCTCAGGAATGTGCCATGATGTCTCAAACAGATACCCTAGAAGCAGCCAATTAAGAAACAGGGCAGAAAAGTTTAACAAGATCCAGATGCTCCTGCAGACATCCTGTTGGCAGTTTATGGCCCTTGCAGATATCCAGATATCCTGTCAGCAGGTTGTGGTTCCACACCAAAAGTCTAACCCAATAGTTTCAAATATGGTTTCACGCCCAAAGTCTAGACTAATAGTTTCAAAAAATCACCTTGCCCCATATCCCTTCTACCCAATCCTAAAATGCCAAAGCTTGTAATTCCTGGCTTGTGGTTTTTCCCTCTAAATCTCTCCTACCCCTGGGCCTGCTTATGCCACCACATTTCCCTCCATCTGCCCGGTGGTGGCCCAGGTTTGAACTTGCACTGGAAACCAGCTTTTTGGTGGTCTCTGGGGGTTTCGTGACATGGGTACAACAGTATGTGGAGTGAATAAAAAATTTCTTAATAAAAAGAAAGAAAACATAAGCAGTGTTGTTCCACTGTTCTGAAATGTGCTTTGCGACAGGGTGTGATGTAATTGTTTTGTACTTTTCCTTAGAGACAAAAGAAAATTAAGAGAGTAAAGTATGGATCAGTTTGATTAAAGTTAAAACTTAATAATGCTTATTTGTCTTTTACTGTTTAACTGTTTAACTGTTAATATGCCATGGGTCATCAAGTACGCATTTGAAAGTTGGGAAATATGCATCCTATGATCTAGATAGAGAACACTGGGATAAAATATAAATTCAGCCAGTAGAAATTGGTGACAAGAAGATATCTGTGAGTGCACACACACACACACACACACACACACACACACACACACACACATACACACGCTTCTATTTACATATGTGTATGTAAATGTGCTTATGTGTGTACATGTAAATATACATATATATGTATGAACTTAAACAGATTTATAAGCTATGTGCCTCTCAATCATAATAATGGCTTCTTTCTCATGCTTGAGGTGATAACCTTGGAATTGTATAGATGAGACATGAACTGCCAGTTTATTCATTTAAAAAGTGATCGATGTCCTGTGTATTACAAAAATCTGTTTTCAAGACAAGTTGTCACCCTTTCAAAATTTCAGTGACAAACTCTTATAAGTGACTACCTAGAGAACAGCACCCCAACATCTGAGGAAGCAGTTTTCTCTACAAAGGCCCTTTAAGAAGTCAGGGCTGGCGGGGGAAGGCTGCTGGGGGAGGGGGAGGGAGAGGAGGGAGGAGGGGGATCTGTGGTTGGTATTGTGAAGGCAATATGAAGGCCTAGACTTGACTTTACAGACTCCATCTTAGGGAAGGGTCATCATCTTAGAATACCTGGTGACCAGGGGGGTCCAAGACTAGCAGTCATGCCGTCAGGCCGAGTACAGTATCATAGGCCAGAGTTATAAATACCTTTCTTTGCCTCATCTTTTGAAGTGGAGAAATCTAGAATAAACAGGTGTTAGTTCAGCTATAGATTAACTATGGCTTAGGAAAGGAATCACCCATTCAAAAGGACTAAAGAATAACTAACAAAAGGAAATATCAAAACAGGATGGGTCCAAGGGAAATCTACCAAAGAGGTTCTTGAGGCTGAAGAGCTCACTGCTTAAGAGCACTGGCTGCTCTTGCAAGGGACCTGGGTTTGGTCCTAGCACCCACATGGTGGCTCACAACCATCCCCAACTCCAGTTTTAGGGCATCTTATGTGTGTGTGTGTGTGTGTGTGTGTGTGTGTGTGTGTGTGTGTGTGTGTGTAGGCAAAACACTCATACTCATTAAGTAAATAAATAAATAAATAAATAAATAAATAAATAAATAAATAGATAAGTATTTAAGAATTTCTCATATGCTTTTGGTTGCAAAAATCCTGAGCCCTTTGGGATTCTGGGACATATTTACCATCAGCTTAGAAACAGGGAATGTGCTCAGAGGTGTAACAGTCATCTTTTTATGGAATGTAAGTCTTTCTGTTCTGGTTGATATTAGATTGTGTTAAATGATCATTTCTGAAAATTCTTGACAATTGCACAGTTGGCTTTCGAAAGTCACAGGATCTAGCCCCAGCATACTGCTGTTCAGAATGGTCAGAGGGAGGAAACACTTCCAAGGTTCGATGAGATCAATTTCTCATATGGGGACCAAGGCTGCAATATCATTTAGTTAATTACTTATCTTGCAGCTCTGGAGGAAATATGCAAGTTCTTTTGAGTTTTAGTCTTATCACCTGAAAAACGGTACTAACCATCTTCCTAACACCATAAAACTGACATGATGATCAAATGAGCTGATGCATGTAAGACATTTAGAAGACTTGCAGAGAAGCATTTGTCAGGGAGCAATAGTTACTGCTCATTGGCTGCCCAGCTGCATAAGGATCCATTCATTATCTTGAGAGTTACAGCTATTAGTTTAGTATGTTTTTATTTTAGACATGTCTATAATTTAATTTCTGTTAAACTTAGTTCATTCTTAAAAAATAACCATTATTTTGAAAGTGAAATACATATCAAAGTTACTTTTCCAAAGTTTACATAACATGTCTCTAAAAAATATTTTAAAAATATTTTAAAATACTTTATTGAAAGTAGATTTCTCATACAATACATCCTGATTACAGTTTTCCCTCCCTCTACTCCTTCCAGATCCTCCTGATCTCCCTTCCCCTTATAATTCACTTACTTTCTGTTTCTCTCTCTCTCTCTCTCTCTCTCTTTCTATATATATATATATATATATATATATATATATATATATATATATATAAAACAGACTTCTAAAAGATAACAACCAACATAACAAGATAAGATACAATAAGATAAAACAAAAGCCATCACATCAAAGTTAGACAAGGCAAACCAACAGAAGGAAAAGAGCCCCAATAGAAATCACAGGAATTAGAGTCCCATTTGCTCACATACACAAGTCCAATAAAAACAACGAACTGAAAGCCACATTACATATGCAGAGGACTTGGTGGCAACTCCTGCAGGCCTCTCACTCTGCACATTGTCTGGCTGTGTACGTTTCCTTTAGAAACATTTCTTCTCATCTACGGATGCTGCTATAGGTCTTCTACTGGGGACCTTTGGTGGCAGGAGATAGTTTTGTGGGTTAGAACAATTGCCAGTTTACTTCCTAGTATTTAACAGGAAAACAGTCAGTCTTCCCCCATAATAGTTTAGTTGCAAGTTTTCAGATCCAATCAACTACTTTTTATCTAGTTCTAGATAAATTTCATTGTCCTCCACAGAACATGTTAATAAAAACTACTTTTGCCCATGTGAGATATTTAATTTGTGCTGGCAAAACTGCTGTAAAACCTACATTGTGTATGTGTCCTGTGCCTCTCAAGAGAGTGATTTAGGGATGGTATGAAGAGTTTAATAAAAATGAACCTGAAGATATACTTTCTACAGTTTCTTTTTTTTCAAATTTATCATGTAAAGCCCCAGGGTTGGGTTTGATGGTGTTTAGAAAAGCACGTGCACAATTAATTGGACAGAAGCATCTTAAGTTAATACAGCATAGCACAAAGAAAGGGATCTAATTGAGACAAAAGAGAACAAAACATAGCAGTATTCCACTTTTTAAAATTTTAAGATGTATCATATGTAGCCCAGGCTGGCCTCAAACTCACAATGTGTCTGAGAATGGCTTTGAATTCTTGGTCCTCCGACCCCTATCTCCCACGTGCTGGAATTTCAGGTGTGTACAATCATACCCAGACCCATACAATTTGGATGGTCAATGTCAAACTGTACAAACGAATACATTTCTATACTTTCTGTGAATCAAAGGATGGACCCTTGTCCTGTACTAAGAGATGTGTTGGGTTTATTTTGCCATTCAGCTGATGACATTTGACTTTAAGCCAAAATATTTTACTGGCTGTGTCAGCTTTTTTTTTATCTTTCTTGAAGCAACTTGCCTTGATTCTGTTGAAAGGAGTTCAACAGAATAACATGACTTTGGAAAGTAAAATTAATGAATCTCACCGGATAAACAAATACAAATCTGATCATTTCAGGAAGTCCTAAATTTTAACAACTGTACCTTTTTGTAAGTGAAGGAAATAATGGCATAAAATCTTACACAAGGTATGGGGCTAGATATAGCTAAGGAATATAAACTTTTGAATGAGAATTTACCTTTTATCCAGTGTGCTTTAAAATAGAGACAATAATCATATTCCTCATAAGAGCCAGGGGAAAGATGAAGTGAGATGGGCCAGTGATACAACGCAGTGGGTAAATATGCTTGCCACCAAACATGAAGACCTGGGTTTGATCCCTAGGATCAACACGGTGGAAAGAGAGAATTAATTCTGACAAATTGCCCTCTGAGCTCTACATCCACCATGACATGTGTGTACACAACACACACACACACACACACACACACACACATACACACACACACACACAATTAAATGAATAAATAAATAAATAGTTTTTGAAAGAATGAGATGATATACACACAGCACTTAGAATAACACTGTATGTGTGGTTTTAAATGTCATCATTACTAGATGTCCTCAAGTGCTTGCTGTTAGGAACGTTTTCCAAGACACATCCCAGCTGGTTGTGGAAATTTGGCCAAGTGGAGTGACTGATTAGAGGAAGTAAACTACATGAAATGCTTTCCTTTCCTTCCCACTTCCCACTGTAAAGCATTTATTAATTGTATTGAAATGACAGAGCCCAGGGGTGTATTACTACCCACATCATGGAGCAGGTGTAGAGGAACCCTTGCTTTGTAGTTGCTGACCTTCCCAAGCACCATGACCTCCTCTGTGGCTTCCTTTGATGAAACTCTACAGTCCTCGACTGTGTGATTAGAGAGAAACAGCCTCAGAGATGCTGGAACAGCAATGATTAAAAGTAATTTTCTTGATGATTGGTAAAATAAAATCATGTCTGATTTTAATGTAATTGGAAAGTATGAGATGGCGATTTATATGAGTTATTGTGTCGCCCTAATGAGAAAATGTGTATTTACATATTTTTAAAAGATACCATCCTTCTAGTTGATTTCATCTAATCAGAGAGAAGCACCAGCACTCAGTCTTCTCTATCTCATGTCGTCACAGTTCACATAGAACCTGGTCATGGTGAAAATGCTCAGTCCCAGGACATTCCTCCCTGGGGACTTAACTACATGGAATCTTGGGGTCTGTTCTCTTTAGGGGAGCCTCATTTCTTTGCACAGGCCACAGGTTATTTTAGTTTCATTTCTGTTGCAGAGAAAAAAAAGCATTCTGGCCAATACAACTCCAGGGAGAAACAGTTTTATTTCTTCAACTTAAACTTCCAGGTCACCATCCGTCACTGAGGAAGGGCAGGGCAGGAACCATGGAGGAATGCTGCTTGTTGTCCCATGCTTATCCAGTTTCCTTACACACCTCACAACCGTCTGCCTAGGTGGTGCTGCCTCCAGAGTGGGTTGGGCTCTCCTACAGTCCCCCAAGGCCAATCTGATAGAGGCAATTCCTCAACTGAGGCTTTCTTTCTCAGGTGACTGGGCTGTGTCAAGTTGATAGTCAAAGCTTCATTGCATACAGGACAAACTCACTAGCTCCATGTGAGCAACCTCATTCCCAGCAGGCAACAACTTCACATTATCCTGCATATGTCTGTATGCTGTGGCTTTTCTGACATACACATACATACACACACACACACACACACACACACACACACACACACACACACACAAACAGATTTTTTTTAAAGGAGAAGTATCATTTTCAAGACCATTCTTGAGGGTATCCTCAGTTCTGTGGTATGGAGGTTACCCTGCAGACCCTGTAAAAGGTTGTCACTGGAGGAAGTTGTACAGGAGTTACAAAAAGTTATACAAAAGACTTTTATCCCATTTTCCAACCCAAGCTTCCAACCCTTCAACTCAGAAAAAAAATCAGTTCTCCATTCCATAGTTAGACTCCTGCAGGCTGTTAGATTAAATCACACATTTGAGCAGATTGGTGTCATCGCACGTTTTGGGAACCTGGTGGCTGCAGGACTCCAACACTGCTCAACAATATTGTGATGCCCATTGATCAGCTCCTTGCCCTGTACATCACAGCTACAATTTTAATTTTCTATTACTCCCCTCTCAAAACCTACCCTGATACCAGCAACTCTCTCTCTGCAGACTTCTTCATACAGAAAATTGAGGCTTTAGCCAATATTGCAAGCATTTGCCTTTCTACTGACTCCCTCCTTACCCCTAAGTACACTCTAGAATCTCCCATTAAATAGATAGATATAGCCTTCTGGCATAGTGTCCCTCATTTGCCATTGCCTTATCTTTCTCCTTCCTTTTATAGCCAAGCTGTTTAGAAACAGGGTGTAAATTCACTAACATATTTAGCTTCCCATTTTAAATTTCAATCTCCGGCATACTGACTTCTATCCCTGTCAACATTACTGGAAATGTTCTGGCTTAGTTTTTCAATTACCTTCTAAATGCAAAAGCCACAAAAATCTCTCCAAACCTCATTTTACTTGAAGTCTTTACAACAGTTGTATTTATTCTTAGAAATATAAGGTATGTATGTTTTCACTACAAAGATTATACTTTTCATTGCAGAAGCTTTTGATAACATAAAAAGGAAAGAAAAATAAAATGCACAATACACCACACACACACACACACACACACACACACACACATATACACACACACATTTCCTCACTACTCGTGATAAATCAGTATTTAACATGTTCAGATGGGTATGATAGCTTCCTACATTAGTCCTAGTGCTTGGGACAAAAACAAAAAGGTTACTCCATGTTTAAGGCCATCTTAGGCTACACAATGAGTTACAAGCCAACCTGGGCTAACAGTGAAATCTGTCTCACAAAGAACAACAAAGATCTCCATGTTTTCTTTCCATCATTTCCCCCTCTGTACATACTAGCATTTTAAACATGTGAATGCTATGTTTTTTTTTTATCTGACATAAGGTATCATTTCCATGTGTTGTTAAGTAATATTCAAAATCAAGACTTCAATGCTACGTGATATTCCTACTATATGAGAAACTATTCTATTCTTTCATAGTTGTTGGACATTTAAGTTTTAAATCATTTTACCTTGATAGGTGCAAAATAGCTTACTTTTTCAATGAATGAATCTTCCCCTCCCTCCCCTTTACTTTAGTGCTTGTGAATAACAAGTCTATTGTCTTCCAAAGGGAATATCCTATGTACTAGGAATTTAGACATTTCTAAGATGTTAATAATCCTGCCACTGTCGATTTAAAAATATATTACTGAGTATAGAGAAGGAGGCACATCCAGAATCTACCAGTCATGAGTGAGAGTGATAGAGCACTCACTGCAGTAGGGTTTCTACCCCGAAGTCAAGAACTAGAGCCTGTTCTGCTTATTATCTCAAAAATAAGACCCAAAAAACATAAAGAAAGAAAACCAAAGAGAAACAAGATATTTGAAAGTTTACTTTTCCTATTCCAAAGTGTAGGACCTGGAGAAAAATGAGCAACTCTCTAGAACAAACTTTGATACTGTGGTAGAGCTACTGTGAGGGCTTTGGGCATTTTGCAGGTATTCTAATAGCCATGTTTGGTAATGTAACATGAACAATTCCCAATGGTCCCTAGATGATGAAAACAGAAAGACAGTGTCATCAAAATATCCCTTGAGGGTTGCAAGGAAAACAGCAATGATCTATACCAATGTTTATCAACTATCATGGCCCGAGAGCATCTCAATGCATACCGGCAGAAATGGATGATGAGCCCTCCAGCCAGGTAACTTTTCCTTTCAGCATGGTGGCACAGAGAACTTAGATATATCACCAGGAAGTTATAGGAGGGGCACTAGAGGGAGATGGGATTAAATTAAATCATCTTTGCAGTGCCTGGAAGAATAAAAGCCTCAAAAGGAAATAAAGTTCAATTTCAGAAAAATAGGCAGGTTGAATTGCTTGTGCACCTGTGTCTATGAAATGAGATTTCTACTTACCAGTTTCTGAGATAAAGGACTTTTTCTTCTGCATCTCTAATTAATTTCAAAGAACGAATTCCTCGCGCAACAACTGTGGGGTCAAAGAAAATGAACAATTTCAAGGCTCTAGAAATGTAGGGGGAATTTCCTCACAGAAAAAAATCTCATACCAGAATACCGGGTCAACAACACTGAGGAGAAAAGTCAGTCTTATGAATTTATACCCAACCTGCCCTTTCCACCCAGATGTAGCTATGAGTCATTGAGGCTGAGGCAGACACTGGGAACAGCCAGTCCTCTTTGGGAAGCCTTATCTTTAAAATTCTTCATTTATGTGCATGCAGTCTGACCAAGATTGCTTTCTTCGGCAAACAGTAAAAGTTATCTTTCCCTGAACAGTCTTTCTTTCTTTTAGATATCTTTTCTGATGACAGCTGTTTCTATTTACCTTGTCATTGATGAATTCTTACAGTTCATAAAGCTTGGAGCTGTGCTGCCTTCTCAAGAATGGGAGGTGACTCTAACACTTTGGAGATGGAAGAGACCAATGAAGAGCCCATCACTCTTCACAGGCCTGGCTTCTTCCAGGCTCTGGAGTGTCCACGGAGGATTAACATTGGCACACTCAGGTCTGCAAAGGAGATCTGAGCAGGGGCTGCTGTATTTTGGATGTTTCCAAAGGCAGATTTCTTTCTTTCTAAAAAAAAAAAAAATACAGTAATTTATTGCATTGAGAGAGGGGCATTGCTGCAGTGTGATTGTGGAGGTCAGAGGACAGCTTGCAAGAGTCAGTTCTCTCCTTCCATTATGTGGGTCCTGGGGATTGAACTCAGATCCTCAGGCTTGGCAGCAAGGGCTTTTACCCACCTAGTCATCACACCAGCCCCAAATTTCTTTCTTAGGAAAACACCCAAGTTCTTGGCCAATAAGAACTCGAGAGTCATGCAATAAGAAATGGGCTTGAATTTTAAATTGTGACCCCAGCTGCTCTTGGGACAACAGGGAGGAATACCATCAAGGGTAGAGGGAAAGTTTCTTTATATCCTTGATTGCTTTAAAAACCACTAACGTTTTTGTTAACATGCACTAGAAACTATTATATTTATTAGCATGCATTGATTGCAAGTATTGCTCTGGTTTGATGTAGTGTTTAAACACATACGGGAAATGCCCTGGCTAGTATTTATGCTTCTGTGGCAAAACACCAGGAATGAGCAACTTAAGTGAGAAAAGGTTTATTTCGGCTCACAGCTTTAGAGGTTTGAGTTCAACATTGGCTATCTCTACTGCTTTTAGGTTTGGGAGAAGGCAGAAGTAGTATAGTGATGGAAGACCACAGCAGCCAGCAGGTGGGGAGCAGTGGGGGAGGACAAGAAACACCTTCCAAAGGCATGACTCTCCTGGCCTACATCCTTCAATTAGGTCACATTTCCTAATAGTTTATTCAGCTCTGATTACTCAATGCATTTGACTTTTATGGGATTTATTTATTCAACAGCACTGGGAATCAAACCCATGACTTTGTGCATGATAGACAGGTGCTCTACCACTGAGCTATATTCCCAGTGGCCTCCCACTTCTTGTTTGTTGAAGATTATAATCATGCCTTTACTTTAGTGAATTTTCCAGTGGATTTTGAGGCAACTATCCTTTTAGTTTATATGAAGCTTTTAAAAAGGAATTTTTCCAGAACCAGTAAAAATTAACCACAAAATCAATAGAAACACACACACACACACACACACACACACACACACACACACACACACGTGCACAAAACAAAACAAGAAAATATTCTCCAAGTTTCTGGGTCCATGCTGAGGCTCTCTTTCATAGCCTGGACAGTGTTTTCTTGAACCTAGGACTTAGTAGCCTAAATATAAAGCTTCACGTCTTCTAATGTCTCTGAACATATGTCCTTCCTGGAGTATATAGAGTTTTCAAAATCCTTCCATATACTTGGGTAATTTTGATGCCCTCATTTTATTTAAAGAAATCCTCCCAAGCCTTTCATCCAGGACTTTAGAGAGTTTGTCACCAATCTTACCATTGTCTCCTGCCTCAACCTTCTGCAGGTTGTCTCAAATTGGGTTTTGTTTTATTTTATAATTGTGTGTGTGTGTGTGTGTGTGTGTGTGTGTGTGTGT